>RJWT010000082.1:0-97844 GCA_004365215.1 Cuniculus paca
AGATACCTTGCAAAACTGGAGGAGACAAACACCTCTGCTTCGAGCCAGATCTCAGGACAAAAGTCAAAACAAATGCCCCCACACCCTAAGTATAAACATCAGGGATTGATTCTCTAAGCAGGTATGGGTCACCTGGAGGAAGCCACAAGTCACCATCCCAACCCCCAACAGAAAGAGTCACTGCTCTTTAAGCATGCCTGCTTGCTAAGTGACTCGCTTCCCCATTTGTTCCTGATTTGGTCAATTTTTCCTGAATGATTAATCTTATTGGTTGACAATAGTTCTGTCCCACCTCATGCCCATCTGCCTTGCGAGTTCCCATGGTTTCCCCATCTCACAGCCATCTCACCTCATGGTTTTGCTCTCTAAAAGTCCCTAGAAAAGACAGAGTCTTTGGCAGCACACTCGGGACCCCTTCTGTCTCTCTCCCAGACATTAGCTTTCTTTCTCTCAATAAATATATTCTGCTTTTAAATCTGTTGTTCCTGAAATTCATTCCTTGATTTTAGAGAACATGAACTCAAACCGGACATCTAGTAGGTTGGGAGTTTCATTCCTGGGGATCCAACTCACGACTTTGTGCTTGCCAGGCAGGTGCTTGTGCCACTGATCTAAACCCCCAGCCCTAAGTGTCTTTTCTTGTATAGTAAAAACAATAGTGAGACCTAGTTCGAGGTGCTGCTGTGATATGAGGCAATCAAAGCACTTAGCAGAGTGCCAGGAATGTGCTATGTATTCAATGGTATTAATTATAATTATAATGATTAAATCAAACTAGTTTCTCCCATATATTTGAATAAATTATGCTATGTTTAAAAAATACTATCTAATTGGAACATATTTGTGAAATATCTTGGTTCTATTTTAAAATGATTGACGCTAAACCTTTATTTCTTATAAAAATTAGTCACTAAGCCCAGCTAGTTTGTAACATTAGCCTTAGCTGGTTTAATAAGAAGGGATCTACTAATAAACTGGTTTAATAAGAAGGGACCTCTGTGTATCAGTGTGCTCTCAAGCATTTTGTGTGACTGATGAGATTTCAGTTATAACATTGTTTTTGAACCAAGTTACTTAAAACAGGAAAGAAGAGCGATAGGCCATAGCCTTTGTTCCATTTACTTTAAAATGTCTTTGGATACTAGCTGAGGTTCAAAATATAAGCATTCTGGGCAGTGTGCCCCACAGAGGACAGGTTTCCTGTACTGTGTAAGGAGAACTTTTGGGTTCAGGAAGTATGTATGCTTTTGCTATAGTTAGGGCTGAATTTACTGTTACATGAGACTCTAGCAAGTGTGAGGGTATGGAAGGAAAAGTGGGAATCTGCAGAATAATTCAGAGTCTGCATGTTTATGTTTAGAATAGTTCTGGTTTGAAAAGGTTGTTCTTAGTTCAAGAATACTATTTTAAACCAGAACAAGAGCTCTCCTGAGGGAAGGTGACACAGGGGAATTGAGCGAAGGAGGACCTATTTTTATGTTTCTCTTCTTTGGGACATAAGCTATGCACAAGATTAATCTCCTTCCATAGAGCCTTTTGGGTTCTGTTAAAAATAATGAATCAAGAGGATGCAGAAGTACATAATACAGTCAAAATTAAGTAAGGTGTGGTGGATTAACTAATGATCAACTTGTTACCCCCAATTGAACTGAATCTGTGTAGTGCTGGATGTGGAAGGCCCATCTGAGGATTGTTGCCTACAAAATAAAAGGAGAACTGGAGGGGAAGATGGTGTGCTGTTGATGGAGAAGCTTGTCACACTGATTTTCCTGATATGAACTCAGTTGTTCTCATTTTGAAGGAGCTCAGGTGTTCGCAGTCACTGAGGATGGCTGAGGTTCTCTTTCCGGGAACTCTGGTCCTAACCTTAGGTAATTCCTGGCTCCAGTGCAGATCCTTCAGGCTGCTGGCACAGATCCTTCCTCTCACTGGTGCAAACTTTCTAGCTTCCACCACTGGCCTTTGGGCCTTCCCAGTGCAGATTCTTGATACAGACTTACATGAAACATTGTTGTGGGCTCTAGGCTTCCAGCTGGACTCATGGAGGACATTGCCATGGGCTCTAAGTCTTCAGCTGGACGCATGCAGGACATTGCTGTGGAAGCCAGGCCCTCAGCAGGATTTTTTGGGTCTCTAGTGTGTGGTTGGATCTCTTATACTCTGCTGCATTTGATTTTTTGAGTGGTATTATAAAATAATCCTATCAATTATGTGTTCCATATTAAATCTATTTCTTTGCAAACCCTGACTACAACACAAGAGTAGGAAACTTGAAAGCAACAGTGATCAGAAAAAATTTCTACTTAAAAATATCGACCAACTAGTCAACTAGCCAACCAAAAGCCTGCATTAGTGACCAAAATACCCTTAAGAAAATTAAAATGGAAGAACAATGCCCTATGCATCCTGAGCAATAGAGCTTACTTGCAGCAGGTGTTATAGAGTGAGTTTTTATGGCTGGCAGCATACTCTATATCAGCATTATATCTAATCACTGCAATTCCTAGTATGCACTAAGAGTGAATTTTGATTCCTTTTTACAGAGAAAGAACAGTGTGAGATGAAGGGCGAGATCCAATCCTGATGATAAACAACTTCTGGGGTCCCCTGCAACCATGTGACCTTCATACTTACGGGTAGAACAGTCAAATCCATTCTCACCTTGTACCAGCAAACCTGCTGATTTACAAGGGCTTTATTTTCTTTTTTGTCAGATGTGATGGGAAAAGCAAGCTGCAGGGAGGTCACCTTTGTCATAGGCCTTGCTGTGGAGACCAGAGTTTTGCAGACCAGGGCCCATGATCCACACCCCCACTGTCTCCTGCTTTTGTGTGGTCTGTCAGTTAAGAATGGTTCTTACACTTTGAAGTGGTTGAAAAGCTGTCAAAAAATGTAATATGTGATAACTCTATGATATTCAAATTTCCATGTTCATAAGTAAAGTTTTATTGGAAAACAGCTACACTTATTCCCACATTATCATTGGTGCTAAAATGGCAGTTGATGAGTTGCAGCAGACACCCTGAAGCTCCCAAAGCTAAAATATTTACTATCTAACCTTTTATAGAAAAAAATCTAGTGTGGTCTGTTGCAGATAAACTGAGGAGAGAGATGGGCTCTGCAGAAGGCACAAGATCTTTGGAGCCTATGATAGTACCTACTAAGTGAGCTCCCAAAATAGCTGATGTGGATGAATGAATTAATAAATGAATGAATAATAAAAAAGTCTACAAGTGCTATTCTTTTTTATTTCCTTTGCAACTTATTTTTGTGAATCATCTGTGAGAAATCTTTCCCAGGAGAGTAAAGGCGTCAGTGACCTCAACTTGGAAAAGAATATACCAAGTTACCTGAAGCAAAGCTGCAAAGTTCCATGCAGGTCAGTCATTAGCCTTTCAGCTTCCACTTGTCTTTCCTGACTTATTCATGTGATTCAAATCAATTTTAGGTATATTTACCCCAAGTGTCTTTTTCATAGGTGGCTATCGCTGTGGGACATTATGCTTTTGGAGATGGCAAGATCTCCTTTTACATCCTTTTAGCTAACCTCTGAGGATGGATGAATAAAGGGCTGAGAGAAAGGAGGCTAAAGTTTAATCAAGTTAACAATCAAGGCTCCCAGACAGATGCCAGAGAGGCAGGCACATGTACAGGAAGGAGACAGAGAGTCACCAGGAGACAGCTTGCATCTGTGGGAATTTTGCCAGCTATGAACTGTCCCATGGTCACAGTGCTGAAGGACACCCTGAAACAGTTGTAGGCCTAGGCCTCATTCACACAGGCTATGGACAAGCCGTCTTCTCCTCTCCAGCCTGTCATCTTCGTGTGAGACAATACCCTGTCCAGACTTACAAGTGTGATTCTAGAAACATAACCAAACCAAGGCAAAGGAGGGAAGGAGGTGTGGGGCATGTTAATGACAGATGTGTGCAGTATTTGCATGGTGGACATTTTTTTTTTAACCTGGGTTCCTTCTAATGACTCTTGTTTTAACTCCTGATTTGTGTGCCAGAGCTGCGGACCAGCTGTCTGCACTGAAGTGCTTTGACACATTATTGTACTGTACACCGGGTTGCTCATTTAATCAGCCGTGGCGCTGCTCTTCACATAGAGCATGTCACAATTGACAGATTTATCACAAGACTGTGGGCTCTATTTTCCACAGCACTGTGGAACCCTTTCCCATTAGTGATAGCAGGAGTGATGTTTATGCATGAAGGGAGCCTGTTCGATTGGGCAATTGTAGCCCTCCACGGCCGGCGTAGGCACAGTTCCCACTTATCAAGTGGGGCTAATAGGGGATATTCGTATGCACCGGAGAATCAATTCTCTGTACATGGACCTCTACTACAAAAATAATTGCTACTCACTGGTGGTAAAGATCTCAGCAATGTCAGAGCCTTAATGGTGAGATTAATGCTCTATTGCTCTGGGGCTGGGCCATTTCTCTACAAGTAGGAAAAAAAAAATCCTGGTCTCAAATCTGGGTGAAACGTTTTTCAGGTGAAGTCCAGGGCTGTGCTGATTTGCTATGCTACTGGGTAGGCTTTTTCTTGGTAGATAATTTTTTGTAGACTTTAATTAGGTTGAAGCAACCAATGAATGGCTTGAGGTTTAAACCTAAGTCTGCTACTTAAATAATAAATCTTCCTTCTGAGCCTCAGTATTCTCAGCTTTAAAATAAGGAAGCTGCATTAGACCGTTTCTAAGTACTCTGCTCATATAGCTATTATACAGTCATGTTATATTGGAAATGCTTTAAATTTTCTTTTTTTTTGTATTAGATTGTGATTGTATCTCTCATTTTATCTCAAGAGGTTATTCTAGTTCTTGGTATATACTACATGCATAATATGTAAATAATATAAATTAAATTACATATATATTTATTGAGGCTCCAATATGTATTTTTAACTGAAAATACAAGGTTTAAACCTTTTTATTTTATTAGTACATATTTGCAGTGCACAATGTTTGCATTTCCTTGTGTGGTGTTGGTGCAGGTACGTAAAACATCTTAATTCATTTTTCATGCCTTTCCCTCCCTTTCCTCCCCTCTCCAACTCTTGATCCCTTTTCCATTTGAGAAAGGCCTATCTTTCCTGCTTCCTATTATCTATCTTTTATTTTGCTCTTTATTTATACTTTGGCTTTCTCATGTAGGAGAAATCATATATTTAAGCAAGTGTATCTGATTTATTTCACTTAACATTATGGTCTCAAGGTACATTCATTTTAAGAAAATAAAATTTGTAATTCTGTTACTGTAAATCATTTTTGTTCTCATTCAACTATGACACAACTCAGAATGATATATATATATATATATATATATATATATTTTTTTTTTTTTTTTTTTTTTTTTTGAGGCAGCACCTCATTATGTATCTCAGGATGGACTTGAATTCATTGGGTAGTCCAGACTGGCCTTGGACTCATGATGATCTTCCTGCCTTAGCCTCCTGAGTGCTGAGATTACAGGTATGCACACCATGCCTGGCTTAAGGCTACTTTTTCTTGTATCAACAAAAATTTTAAAAAAATGTAGCCTTTGTATTTATGGCATTAGTAGCATTGGTATTATGCTACTTTATTATATTATAAAGTATTTAGTAAAGAAAACATTGAGTATTTACTACTGGCAAGAAAAGTCAAAGAAGACTTCACAACAAACTTTGTAAATTAGGTATAGTGTGATTCTATCTGTGAAGCTGATTGAATAGGCATAAAAATGGGGGAAACCAAGTAAATTAAAGATAAAGGGCTACACAGACAGAAGAAAGATTCTGTAGAAGAGTGGTGATACATGGATGGAAGCAGAAGTTGTAGTTGAACTGAAGGAAACAAAGTAAGCATAGAGACCATGTGTTAAGGGTCCCACTTGAAAACCAGGTGTGTCTTAGAGTTGTTGCAGCAACAAGATTGTTATAGAAATCAATGGCACTGCATATGAGAAATCCAAATTATAAGTGTCATTGAAAAGCAATGTCCTAGTAAAAACTGACTTGCAGAAGAGGTAAAATGGTGCACCCAATTCAGAAAACAGTCTTATCCCTTTCTTCTCAATCAGGAAGCTCAGCTTCTACTTTTTATGGAGTACTTTCAGACTGATGCTCTGACTTCTATTAATGAGTAATATATTTAGAAAAGTTGTATGCATTATGATATCAGTTCATTATCTGTTGAGACAGCCTTTATTTTTCTCCTGGCTTTCTGTGACTTTTTCAAGTGTTTGCTTTTGTAATGGTTGATTTTATGTGAGTTTGAAGCATTACATTAAAGTATTATGTATTTGCTCAAACACTGGTATAGATGTTGCTATGAAATCAGCCTTTCTTTCTTTCTTTCTTTCTTTCTTTCTTTCTTTCTTTCTTTCTTTCTTCCTTTCTTTCTTTCTTGGATGACTTTTAAATTACAAGAGTTTGCGTAAAGCAGATGACATTCCATAAGACTGGTGGGTCTCATCTAGGCACTTGCATGCTTCAACAGAAAAAAGAGAGTTTCACCAAGAAAGAAGGAATGGTTCTGAAAAAAATAATTTGTGGAGTCAAACTGCAGTGTCAACTCTTCCTCAAGGGTATCTAGTCTGTCTAGCTATGTAGAAGATTTTATTGTTTTCTATTTTTTTTTAAAGTGGTGCATGCTTATAGAACATCACGATTACATTCCTTGTGGGGAGTTGGTATATGTGTGAAACATATTTTAATTCTTTATCTCTTTCCCTCTCTCCAACTCTTGGCTCCATTCCCTTTTGTGAAATATCTGTCTCCCTGATTCACATTATCTACCTTTTATTTTACCCTTTATTTATAATTTGAGTTTCTCATATTAGAGAAACAGTGTGATATTTAAGCTTATGTATCTGATTTATTTCCAGTTTAGTCCTGTCAGTTTTAGTCCTGGAAGTGATGTCAGGTGATTCTTTAAAACCCCTGCAGCACCATCCTATTGGCTATCTTTCTTTGGAGAACCCCAACTCACATAGATTTTTTTCTTTGTCTTTTTTTCATAGTTGAAGTGCTCTGATGCAGTATTAAAAAAAAAAACCCACAGTGGATGAACTTGAAAGTCACTAAATCATGTTTTTCTGCTTTGGTCCCAATCCCTGAGTTGCACCTAACCTTAACTTTTTACTGCTTGAAAAAAGATAGTGACTATTTCCTCTATATTATTTTGTTTCACTCCTGGAGTCTGAGAAAAAAAAAATGTATTTTCTGGTACCTATGATACTACAAGTTAGAAAAAGTCATGAAAATGATACTCTTTTTCTTTCTTCTTTTCTTTTTTAAGCAGTATCTTTACCTGTTCTTGTCTTCCTGTTGCCTTCTCTCTCATCTCAATCTAGAACTCATCTCATTCAGAGACATAAAAATAAAATGGATACTGCTGAAAAATACTGTCTTGTTACCCTTATTCTGTAGAAACATAGAAAGCTTAACTTGACTGATATAGTAGTAAAACCACATTCCTAGAATCTGTTGCAGATAAATCTCCTAGCTTTGGAAATGGTGAAAACAGAGAGTAAGCATTCTAAAATAAGAACTGTTACACTCCTTATGTCAGCATTTGTAAACACCGGGCAGCGGGTTCTTCTCCACTTAAGAGAACTATTTTGGCTTCAATCTTCCTGCTCTGTTTTTGACTATATAAACTCATTCCTTGGATTTTACTTGGAGCTGAGTGTCTAGTTATAGATCAAGAGGTGCTGCTGGGGAGTAGGGTGTACATGAGGCTTTTGCCTGGCACCCAGTTGGGCTCTATTGCTTTTGTAATTTTAAAGTTAATACATGGTCCCTGCAACAAACCCCAAAACATAAGAAAATTCTCTACGTTAAACAGCACCAGTCATAATTTAACATCATGTAAATAACAGTTGTTAATAGTGACAGTGTAATTTCTTTCTGAGTGTATATACTCATGTGAATGTGTGTTTAGAGAGAGAGAAAAAGACAGAAGTCGCGAGGGGAGAAAATGTCTAAATTACTCTTTAAGTAAATTGATCTCACATTTCTTTCATTTTTGGAGGGTGTTTCGTTTTAACTTTCCTTTGTAAAATTTTTATTTCTTCATTTACGTGATTTTCAGTAACAAGGATTGAATTCGAGACCTTCACACTGAGCTAAATCCCCAGCCCTGTTTTTCTTTTTATTTTGTCAGAGGGTCGCACCAAGTTGCTAAATTTCCTGGGGTGGCCATCAAATTTGTGATCCTTGTGCTTCAGCTTCCCAGAGTGCTGGGATTACAGGTGTATGTCACTATGCCTGGCTTCCCCTAGTTTATTTTTAAAATTAGAGCATTTTAGCAATATGGAATGGTGAAATGTGTTTTAGAAATACTTCCTATCACTGGGTGCAATTAAATTTCAACTGGCTACATTCTGGTCCATTCATATGAAGCTTAGTCTTAGTTATTTTCAGTGCCTCCTCAATCCTCTCTTACACTTGAAAAGAAAGGAAGCATTTCTACAATCTGTGAAGTGAGGAAAGGCCTCTGCTCTTCAGTTCGTTGGAGACTCTGTCACAACACAGGGAACTGCTGTGGCTTACAGAGCCACAGAGCTTAGAGTCATTGCCTTCCATTGCCCTACATTGGAGTTCCTACTATCTCCAGCTGTTTCCAGTGCTATTATATTTCCGCCTCAACTCTCTCAGTGAAGATACATCCAATATTCTCAATCTTTCCTCATGGTCACGAGGAGTCGCTCCATTCTTTGAACCACTGCTTTACCCATCACCAGATCAGGCAATACTGCCCTGCAGCCCTCAGAAACACTGAGCCTGTTTTTCTCATTCATTTGTATCACAGTACTTGAAAGCTCATCTGAACAAATCCATGTTTAAAATGGCAAGATTCCAAGCCCTTGGACCACTTAATATTCCAGGAGTGAAGAACGCTTCAACCTTGACACATGATTGCTGGTAGTCCATTCTGAAAGACTGCATTGGAAGCTTCTTCTGAAAGTAGCAGAAAGTAGTAAATTTGAGTTTTGATATCCTTTTGCAGTAAATGATCATTTTTCAAAATATATAGTTACAATAAGTTTAGTTAAAAGATCTAATTGACTTTTACTTGTGATTCAGAATCAATCAGCATCTAATTCTATACAATACAATGCATGCCCCTCTAGACATGACAAGGCTGTTGATTTTTGCATTGTGAGCAAACAAGGAGAATAAGTGAAAATAGCAGATTGGTGGGTTAACATGAGTTTACTTCAGGTTGCTTTTCTTGTAAGGGATAAAGCAGAGGAGACTTGGTTATTACACTGACTCAGGTTGATTGGGCCTTTCTGATCAGTTGCTGTGAATCTCCTGTTTGCAGGAAAATGTTGATTTATTTGGAGGTCTACCTACTTCCTTAAAGCTTCAGTTTGATCATGTGGCTTCAGTACGGGTGCATCCCTTTGCTTTGATCAGGTCTGCTCGAGCCTAGTGTGAGAGCTCAGTCCAGAACAATAGCTTCCCATGCATCCTAGGGAGAAGCCCCAAATTGGTCTTCCCATTGGCTGCCAGTCGTGCTCCCAGTCAACAGCTAGGCTAGGGTGTCCAGATCAACCGAACCATCAGATGAGTGCAAGTTGGCTGATGTCACAAATGCCTAGTCAAGGTACAGATTCTGGACTAATCATAAGACATTTATTTTAACCCCATAGCATTTGCAGTGGTCTATCATGAAGCAATACAAGGGAAATACATTGTTCTGATCATTTTTACTATATGACCATAAAACCATGAATATAATTAATTACCTTTAACTTTACACCACGCTTACTATCATTTTTCACCTTGTGAAACTGTCTTCTTTAAAAAGACAAGTTTAGTTCAAGAATATTTATTGGCAAGTACCATGTACCAGGTGTAGTGTTAAGCTCTAAAGATAAACAAGACAAAGTCCAAGTCAGCAAGAGTTGAACAGAAAAAGGTATTTAAATAAACAATTAGTACTTCTTTATGAATTCTATTACAGAGATGATTTTTATTTCACAAAGACTCTAGGTCTGTTACATGCCAAGTACCACACAAGGCAAGTAGAGTCCCTGTTCAGGAATTTACTAACTAGTGGAGGAGGCAGATTAAAAGCAGATATTTCTACTGTAAGGTGGCCAGTATCAGGAATGAATCATGAAGTTGTTGGTAACTAAATGTTATTGTGTGTAAGTTGCCAGTGCAGAGTGACATAAAATGATGCTAAATTCATTCAGATCTCATCCATGATGTGACAAATTGTATCTTCCAGGTATGGTGCCAAGAATCCAAGTTTGTCTTCTAAACCAGTGCCCTATCTTGTCATGGTCTTGCAACTCATTGAGCAGGAGGAAGATTCTCATTGAACAACCTTGGAGAAGAGGCTGACTCTCAGGACTCACTTGGAACTGAAGAACAGTGATGGAAATGGTGCTGAGACTGGCTCAGAAATGAACAAGTTATGTCAGCCTTGGCCTTCTCAGATACTCATTTTCCAAATGCTCTGTATCAGAGCATTTTTTTTCTTTTTTTCTTTTTATCCTGGAAATCAAGGGCCATGCTGTGAAAACTCAAGCCACATGGTGAGCTCATGTGCAGGCATTCTGGATGGCCTTGCTGGCTGGCTTAGCATTGCCCATGTAGTGAAGCAGCCTCCAGATGATTCCAGTCCCTGGCTGGTTGAGTCACACTCAGCTCCCTGAGCCATCCAGCTGAGGCTTCAGATCCTCTGGCCCTGAGCTAAGCCATCTCCACTGTGTTCTGTTCAAAACCTTGACCCACAGAACCTGTAGGCCAATAAAATTGTTGTTTGGAGAAGTTGGTCACATAGCAGTAGATAATTAGGATGACAAGGTTCAAGAGAGACCCATTTTACAATGAATTACATTATTTTTGAATAGTATCTATGCTAAGTTTCCAGCATTCCTGCATGCAAGTCTTTCAGTTAACTTGGAAACAGGAAAAAAAATGTCATTAAATAATTTTTGAATTCAAATCACATGGTTTTGGGACCCTATTCCTGACTACAACATTTTTCCATCATGTATAAAATTATGGGTGTACTTGCTTGAGGAATATTTCATTTATTCTGATAAGGACCACATCTTTTCATCTTTAGATTTAGTGCAAATGAAAATGTTGGAAAAAGTGATTTATTTGATATTCATATTGTAAATCTGTGAGACACAACATTTTGTAATGATTGGTGGGATTATGTGCCTTGATATATTTGGAGATTTCTGGTTTCTTCAAGTATAATGTGTTTTGTGGCTTTTATCACTAATTATCATTTACAGGAAGAATTTGTTTATATCAAGAGAATTTGGAGAAAGATGTGCTAGAAAATTATTGATTTCTCTTCCATTTTAGTCATTAGTCCTACCACTTATTAACAATTAGACCATGTACAATTTCAAGATTGACAACTTAAAAATTATCTACGGAAGATATTCATTTTAATTACATGAATTGAAAGAGGTGCTTTTTGCTATTTTTCTATCTTACAGTAATTGAGAAATCATTGAAAACTGGAATGCAGTTTTATTAAATTTAGAAAGGGAGAAAAGAAGCTGCTAATATCCAAAACATTTCTTTTCTTAGACTGTAGTCTTGACAGATGAGATAATTAAATCTGAGTCTGGTGGCAAAATAGTGACATTGAAGGAAAACAAGGAGGTACGATATATGGCTAATTAATGGATGCCAATTATATCTCAGCCAAAATTGAATAAATGTCGTTGGAAAGTGAGAGAACTAGCTAAACGAGGTCAAGAGTTGGAGGCCGAGGGACCAGATGTAGGTAAGCTGTTTCTGCCCCTTCTCCATAGTTGGGTGCTGCTAGACAAGACAAAGCCAACATCTCCCAACATCTTGTGGGCACACTGCACATTTAGAGCCTGAGAAGTCTGGCAGTGAAAGCCTGGTGTCTGTAGAGCAAGCATGCTTTGAATTACCAACTTTCCATTTCTTTGCAGATTTAGTCACCTAAAAATGCTTGGTGGACAGGGAGGAAGCACACTATCCAGGACACCTCTCCAGGCTTCAAACTTCACAGCATCATCCCTATCACTTTCTGTCCCAATCCTCAGATTTTTTTTTTAAATCCTCTGCTAGTTTTTTTTTTTAAACCATCTTGTGGACAAATATGCATTTTTGCAAGAATTTCTCAGATTTTACCAGAGGTATTTACTCATAAATTTAAGAGAAGACCAAAATAAAAGTTAGCTCCATGGTCGTTTCTTACACTTCATTGTTGAGCTCTCTCAGCTCTTTCCAGATGAAAGAATAAGTGAAGAGTGGCGCTGGAGGCAAGAAACATTGAATCAATACAAGATGTAATCTGTGCTGAAAATGAATTGGAATGTCTTTGTATTTTTATATGTATATTTTTGGAGAATACACCTATGTTAAAAGTAATATAAATTATTCTCAGGATTTTTTTTTCTAGTGAACTAAAGGAGATTTTTATTTAATTTTGAATTCAGATTATTTTTGAAAAAGCCATACACCTTTAAGTATCAGTTTGAGGGAATGCACATTTGCAGTATTTCTATTCCATTAAAATAATTTTTTTTGAGCTTACTTGTCAGTTTAGTCACCAAGCTTCACTAAGCTTTGCTAATTTTGTGAAATTTGGAATAGTGTTTTGCCACTTTAGAGATAATCCCTGAAAGCTTCTTTCTTGCAGATGGCAATAAATCATTCCCCTCCACTAAAAGCCTCAATGTCATTTGAAATTTATTACACGGAGTGAGTAGTGGACTTAAAAGCCATTTCACGTGTCTTATTACTTCAATCATCTAATTTATGGGTTTCAGCTGCAATTGGAGTTGGAAAACTATTTTCCTTCCCCTGATCAATATGAGCCTCATTTTGTATTCATTCCCCACTAACATTTCCTGTCCCATTTCATCCACTGCTTCTCCTGGATTTTACAGGTTCTTTTAGTCACTCTTTATTTTCCATCCTTTAAGAAAATGCAGATCTGAAATGGAAAGAAAGTGCCAACAAAGCTGACGTAGATTGACTAAGCTTTATCAGCTCTTAGCTGAACTTGTCAAAAGATATCTTAGTTATTCTTAGTTGAGCAATCTTGCTCTAGGGACGAGGAAGCTATCAAAACCTCCTATGTTTAATGTGTACATCTCTGGCTTTGTGAGGAACACATGAAGGAAGCTGATTAAATGCAGATGGATCAAGTCCAAGAAACACTCACTAACACAGAGGAGAACGAGTTGGTACTCTTTATTGCCGTATTGGTGGTAGAACTTTTTCCATCCCAATGAAATCAATCTCTGGTCCTATAGGTCAGTTGTTGTCATCCTCCTGATGAAAGATAGCATTCATGGGTTGAAAACAGTGAATAGGGCATAAGAAAGTAACAGTAATACAAATGCACCTTGACTTACAATGGAATTATGTAAAAAAATCCACCCTAAATTGAAAATATTGTAAGTCAAAAATGCATTTAATACATGTAACAGGTTAAACATCCTAATATAGCAGCACAATGCACTGCAGAGTGTTGATTATTTATGGTTATTTATCCTCATGATTTTGGGACTGACTGGGAGCTATAGCTCTCTGCTACTATGCAGTGTTATGAGACTGTTATGGATTAAGAACTGGTGGTCAACTTGGCACCAGCTGAATTAAACTGGCATGGTGCTGCATTTAGACAATCCACCTGAGGAAGGTTGCCAGCATAAACAGAGACATGGAGGGGAAGGGCAGAGGCGTTGTGGGTTCTCCTAAGTGCTGCTGTTTGGAGCCATTGGTTCTCCTGCAGAAGCTTGTCAGGCTGGCTCCCCAGTATGACTTCGGCCATTATCATCAGAGGAACTCAGGACCTCGTCGGTGAGAGTGGCTGCGGTTCATTTTGGAGAGCTCTGGTCTTTGTGTTGAGCATCGCTTCCTGGCTCCGGAGGGGAAGATGGTTGCTGTTCAAACTCCAGGATAAGTTGTCACGCTGGCTTCCTGGCATGTACTTGACTGTTCTCATCATTGGAGGAGCACGGGACTTCATCATCGCTGACGATGGCTGTGGTACTTTCCAGGAGCCCTGGTTCTTGTTTGAGCATTGCTTCATGGCTCCACTGTAGAACCCTCAACCTACTAGCACAGATCCTTCATCCTGCTGGCATAGACTTCCTAGCTTCCACTGCTGGCCTATGGGCCTTTCCAGTATAGACTTTGATGTTGTGGACAGATTTCCTGCACTTTCTTGTGTTTAACAGCTGGGTAACCATTATAAATAATATTATGGATTGTGTGTCCTGATTGTGGTCTTTCTCTCTGCGACCCCTGACTATAACAGAGACTATCAAGCTCATATAATTAGCCAGGAAAAGAACCTACTATAGTTTGAAAGAGTCCTTGTCTTAGTTACTTTTCTCTCATTGCTGAGACAAAATGCCCAACACCCAAAGTTAAAGGAGAAAAGGTTTATTTAACTCACAGTTTGTAGAGGTTTCAGTCCATAATCAGCTGGCTCCAAAGCAGAGTGGGGTGGCAAAAGGGCAACAGTTCATGGTGACAGAAAACAGCAAAAGCAACAAGAGCAAAAGGGGGAAACAAGTCTCTTTTTGCCCCTTTTATTTTGTACAGACTGCTGGGACTAGGGTGATGCCAAGCCAATCAGTGGAGTGATCCAGCAATCACTTACCCTTAATCCCAGCATTGTATGATGAATCAATCAAAGACAGCTACCTCCAAAAAAGCCTGCCCTCCACGACCACATTGAGGGTTTGTGGGAACATCTAGACACAAAACACAACAGTCTCCCAAAGGCTCAGAATTGAAGGTTTGAGGTCTCCAGCCTGGGGTTTTACTGGGATGTGGTGGAACCTTTAGGAGTTAAGTGTCTGGTGGAAGGAAATTGGGTCATTGAGGGCATGTCCTTGAAGAGAATATTGGTACCCTGCTCCTTTCATTTTTCTCTCTTTGCTCCTTGGCCACCACAAGTTGAGCAGTTTTGCTTCCCATAATCCTTGCCATGATGTTCTGCTTCACCATGAGCACCAAACAAGAAAGATGAATTGTCATGGACAACCTCTGGAACTTAGTCAAAATAAATCATTTCTCTTTTAGGCTGATTTTTATAGCAAAGGAAAAATTATCACAGTGATGGAAGGGTGACCAACACAAATTCAAATTTAAATTCAAATTTCTGCTGAATGTGCTTTACTTTCACCCAAAGGTAAAGTAAAAAAGAAATCATGAATTGGATCTTCATAAATTAGAAACTATTTGCACATAGTTCTATATCTATTTGCAGAGTTGTGAAGTATGTAAAATGACATTTTCAAAAGAATGAGCACTGGGCATAAAACTTGGCATAAATAGACTGATAAAACTATAGGCCAATTTTACTTGTAAATGTAAAGATTCTAAATAAACTATAAACAATTTGTATCCATAACACAGTAAGAATGAAAACATCTTGTCTATATGGTGGTTGCACTAGAAATTTAAAAAGGCTTAACATAACAAAAATTCCTTATGTTTTAAACTGAAAAAAATCACATAACACCAAAGTGAAAAAACCCACCCCCCCGAAAAACCCTTATATTTAACATCAATTTTATTCTTCATAAAGAACTCTTCATAACATAGGAAAAATGGCTGTATCATTGTCATATATCTGATTTATAGATAGAGTGATGAAAAACCTAATGGTAGATGTGTAGAACATCATAGTCAGAAAGTGTGGATTTGTCTTCTACTTCCTCCCTTTGAATCTGTAAGCCTTTGGTTGTATCATGTCACTCTCTTGGATCCCAGACATTTCATCTGAAAATTATTGGTAGCAATGGATGCCTTTTGAAGAATAATATGATGCAACATGCATGTTAAACATCTAACACATACTGTTTTTCACAAATTGTTGCCTTTTAAAATATCACCTTTTCTGGTGAGTTACCCACCAAAACAGAGAGAGGAAAAAATATCAGGAAATATCTGAGCTTACTTGAAGGAACAAGTGCTTGAAATTTTCTCAAAATAATTCAGTAGGATGAGTATGTCCTCCGAACCATTCTTCCAAATAAGTTCTTCGATGGTAAGGTAGACGATTCGAAAACCTTTTATGACAGCCAATGCCACAGAAGATTGCCTGTACTGATCATTTAGATCCAAAAGAAGACTGTCATTCTCGCAGAATGCATCTGTAGTGTATTGATTTGGGGACCCACCGCGCTCCCCAGACATTAGGACATTTGTCTTCCTGGAGCTGCTCACATAAGGAATGTCTTCTGTCTTCCTATTTGTCTTATCACCTGTTCCTCCAATGAAGCACTCATAATTAATGAAAGGCCAGAGACACAGTTAATGCTTTTTCTTTCTTTTGTAACTCTCACTTGAAACTACAAATTAATTTCCATAACATATGCTTGCAGTTTTTCTAAGTCTATGATCATTTACTTCAAGTACAGAAATGAAAGGGGGGAGGAGTAAATAATGGCTTATTCCAGGAGTCCATTTGAATCTTGACAATGTCATATCTTTATGAAATCTGATCACTTATTTTTTGTTTCATAATCATTTTGCCTTCATTGTGTTCCCATGACTTGTCATATCAAGAAGTATAACAGGTATTGGTTAAATTTAATAGGGATCCAAGAAACAAGGTTTCTGAGTATCCTGAGTTTAAAATATGTCTTCATTTGAGGAAAAAGTTTAGTAAATTTATTTCATAAATTTTCACCACTTTGATTGAACCTGTCAAAATAAATGACCACATTTTGCTTTATTTTCTTCTAAGTACCCCCTAAGCCATCAATGAACAATTTATAGTTCACATCATTTTGTTCATTATGTCTTACACTGAATAGGTCTTGCAAAATTGATCGAACAATCTCTTGCTCTCAACTGTGAAATATAAATTGTGCCCAACAACCATCACGTGTGAGTGGAAAGTATTTTTTTCTTCTTTTTGTGCTAGGTGTCCCATCTGGGGCATGTGAATTTAGCTTTTCTATATTTAAATCAAATTTCTCGTATTTCTTGCTCATAGGCACTTAGGCCACAGATGCTCTTGTAAGCTAAAATTATTTAAAATTATTTCTTGCTAAAAATTTCAAGCAGACCACATCAAGGGGACTATTAGTAGAAACAAATTAGTGCTATCAAAATATCTTTTTCTCATTATAAATAGTCAGAAATTTACGGAGTGCAGAAAAAATAGAGAGAACAAAATACTGATTGTTGTAGTCCACCATCTAGGGAGAACTACTCTTGAAAACTTGTTTTATTTCCTTCCTATCTTTTCTGCAATGTCCATATTTGAAATATATAAATATATCTATTCACTGAAACCTATTTATAGAGGGTGGAGTGCAAAGAGAGGTACTCTTGATTTTGCTCTCAGTAAATCTTAGGATAAACAACTGGGATCACATCAAGTTAAAAAGATTTTGTACAGCAAAAGAATCTACCAGCAGAGTGAAAAGGCAAGCCATAGAATGGGAAAAAATTTTTTTTGCCAGCTATTCTCCTAACAAAGGACTAATATCTAGAATATATAAAGAGTTAAAAAAAAATAAGACCCTTCAGATTTAAAGACCCAATCAAAAAATGGGCATCTGAAATGAACAGACACTTCTTAGTCAAAGCAGTATAGGCAGTAAATAAGTATAAGAAAAAATATTCAACAACTCTGGTCATTTGTGAAATGCCAATTACAACACCACTGAGATTCCATCTCACTCTAGAAAGAATGACTATTATCAAGAAATCAACCAATAACAATTGCTGGCAGGGCTGTAGGGACAAAGGAACCCTTTTCCATTGTTGGTGGGTGTGTAAATTGGTACAACTACTTGGAAATCAATATGAAAATTCCTCCAAAAACTAAAACAAGAGGTTCTACTTGACCCAGTTGTTTTCCTTGTAGCTATCTTCCCTAAAGAGTTGCAAGCATCATATTGTAGTGGCATGATGTATGCACACTCATGTTTACAGCAGCACAATTTATAATAGCTAAATCTTGGAAACAGCTCATATATACATAAACAGAAAACTGGATAAAGAAAATATGGTTTTTATTTATAATGGAATACTATTCTGCCATAAAAAGGACACATTTGAGACATTTTTAGGCAGACAGATCTTAATGTCATACTTTTAAGTGAAATAAATCAGGCACAGAAATTTAAATATCACATTGTTTCTCTTGTGGCATAAATCCAAAAAGGTAAATAAGAAGCAAAATGGAGGATAGATATTGGGAAGTAGGAAGAACATATTCAAATGGGAAGGATAACAAGGGGAGGGGGGAAGGGAAGGAAGGGAAAAGGAATTTTAAAAAAAATGGAAAGAAAAAATAGAAACAAAGCTTTTGTAAGTGGGGAAGGGAAGAAGGATTAAAGGGAGAGGAGGAGAATGGGAAAAAAAAAAGAAGATATATTATGTACGGGTAAAATTTCCTGTGATGAATGTGATCATTGTGTATGACAAGTATGTACTAATAAAAAAATCTTATGATGCTATGTGCTTTACCAATTCACAAGCACATTGGTTTGCTTAGTGTGTCCTTAACTGTCATTTTGCTAAGAAAGTCACAGGAATCTGACCAATTATTTTCTAAAACTTCTACTATGTTAATATCCAATGGATCTAATTCCTTTAGAAAAATAGAGGACATGGAATGCCTTAAATTATACACATCTTGCACAATGAAGAGAAACACTCTTGCCATCTAGGTGGAGACAGATATTCCCAAGCATTGGGAACTCACAAATGTAAAAGTTGGTCCTTAAAGATGGTCAAGTTTAACTTTCCTATTCACAGATAAAATTGGTCTAATATTTGCAATTCTAGTAACTTCCTGATAGCTTCCAACTGAAATCCAAATCAGTAGGAAGAGTGAGGCAAGACTGACCAACTTGGCAACTTAGTGAGATGGTCTTGAAGTAGAAAGTAAAATAAGGCTAAGCATGTAGCTCAGTGCAAAGTCCCTGAGTTTAATCCCAAATACTGCAAGGAAGAAAAAGGAGGAAAGAGAGAAAGAAAGAAAGAAAGAAAGAAAGAAAGAAAGAAAGAAAGAAAGAAAGAAAGAAAGGGAGAGAGAGAGAGAGAAAGGGAGAAAGGGAGAAAGAAAGGTCTCTTCTTAGAAAAATAAATAAATAAAATCCTTTCACAAAAGCATTTTTTATTTTGCATATAAACTTCACATGCACATAGTGTATTTTTGCATATTTTATACACATATGTATATGTTTATATGTGGAACCATATTATATTTATTATTGTATTTGTTTTTTCACATAAGGCTATAATTACTGTATTCTTTTTAGAAGATGCACAAAATTAAGTAGACTGCACGTATAACTTTTTCTAAACAACCACCCTTTGGTGCCTATTTTGCATATTTTTCCACTTTGAGGTTACAAAAGAAAAATCCTGTATTTTCTTCTACTATACTTTTATGCTTTTATCTTTTACATGTACATCAGATATTCATTTTCATGCATGCTAAACTATCTGGATTGTAGAACGACTGTGTATTACTATATATCACATTTGCCCTTGTTTAATAACTAGTGTATATGTTTTAAAGAGTGTAGTTAAGTGGTAAAATACTTGTCTAGCATGCACGAGACCCTGGGTTCAATCCCCAGCACTATGAAAAAAAAAAAAAGGTACAAGGAAGTCTCTTATCTAGCAACCACATTGCTGTGGATTAATACCTGCTAGTTTGATTTAGGTTGTCAAAGATATTCTCGTCATTGAACAAATTGTCTCAAATTAATTGAAACAAGATTTCCAGGGAGATGCCAACATGAATTGTGGTATAAAAATCACAAATCAGATCATAAAGCACTTAATGTAAATGTTTCAAGAAGAACAAAATTGAGACCTTTCGCTTAAATACTTTTGGTACTTAAATTGCTAGTAGAATGTATATAAATATGCTCCTGATTATCATGAGTATTTCTTTGCTATATTGTTAATATGCTTATGCATATATACTCACCTATTAACAGAGAACTTTGTTTTCTTTCTTAGTATTCTTACACCATGTACATAGTATTGATTGACTTAGTATTGGCAGTTACAATCTTTAAGTTACGAAATATCAGGGGAGTAAGTATCACCCAAAGAAAAACTTTGCCTCCTATTCTGGGGAGGGAATTAGAGAGCTTCTGGTTGTACACACCGTAGTTGTGTCATGTTAAGTAGAATTATAAACTTACAATTGTCTTTATTTGGAAATTCAATATGGATTAATGATGTGTGTTTGGTTTTCAAGTTGATAAGAGGTAGATTATGTCAACTTGACTCAATTGAGAAATGCCTAGCAGATGAGGGAAGCACATTACTGGGTTTCATCTATGAAGCTATTTCCAGAGATGATGGCTATGTTGGCCAAGAAACAGAGAGGGGAAAGACCCACCTTGACTGTGCCTGGTACTAACCAATAGTCTGGCAGCTGAGAGGGAGCGAAAGGGAAAGTGAAAGTGTTCAAAAGCTGCATTATACTTGTGTGGGTATACCTTGTGCTACTGTCATTGCCTGTGGACATCGGATTCTAGATTTCTCAGCCTTTCAGTGAGGGACTTAGCTCTTCAGGGTGATTCCAGGCCTTCAGGTTTGGACTGGCCCTGCATCCTTGATCTCTCTTTTTCAGCAGCTCCCAACTTCTTGAACTGAGCAGTTACTAGATCTCCTACCTCTCCAGCATGCAGACAGCTGTTGTGGACTATCCTGTCTCTGGTTCTGTAAACTGATCTAGTAAATCCCCTTGTCTAATTTTATATACATGTATTCATTTTCTATTGATTGTGTTCTAGAGAACCCTAATCAATGCAAACCTCAATAACGTAAGCATTTCAGTAAGAGCCAAGTCGAGTCCTTTTATTTAAATATTTTTTCTATTTAAATTTTTGGTGTCTCTTCTGTATGAATGAATTCATAGGTGCTCCTGATCATATCATAAAAAGCAAAATAACCATATCTATCGAGACCACTGAATAATTTCTTCTTTCTTTAAGAAACAGTTTCTATTTTTGTAATGCAAACTCTTGGTCACCCCAGAATATAGAAACAACTTCACACATAGTATTGAAAAATCACAGTTCATCAAAGAAACTTCTGTTTTATCCATGTATACTGTGAGCATTGCTAACAGAGAAAGAAGTAGATTTACATTTTCTTCCTTTGTATGGCGAGTAGAAAAATGGCCATGATGCTATAAAAAGTGCACATAAATCAAGGCTTTCAGACAGATCCAAGCTAGACTCCCCTCTGTGTAACTTCGCAGTGGCTGAACCAGAGCTTTCAACAAGGAGATTTAGATGACACACTTGGAAATATGTTTTATGTGATCCAACCTAAAGCAGACATCGGACTGTACATTCTGTGAGTTAAATAATACATTATTTATCATTTCCATTACTGTATTAGGGACATACAAGGTCTGGTCAAAATATATGTTGAATGTTTGAATGAAAAAGACGTATTATAGTAAAAGACACATAGCCATCAATCCCCTCAAAATACTCCCACCCCCACCTTCAAACACATCCCATCATTTTTGCTACTTTCTGGAACATTTCTGGACAGTCCTATTTTCTGAGTATCTTTATAAGTTGTGATTAAAAAAATACGGAATGCTGCTGTCAAGGGCCTCCTAACTGAAATGCAGGTTCCTAGAAACATTAGTGTCCACATCTACCTTATTCGCTGGAGGCGGCACTGTGTGTGCCTTCTGGCTGTTCCTTTAAGTCAAAATGACCTTGAAAGGTAAATGTTTTGAACTGATTCAGGACATCGAGGCAGTTACATTACAACTAAAACTACTCAAAAAAAAGGACTTCCAGAACTGCTTCAGAAAGTGGTAAGAATGATGGAATAAATGTGTTCAGCATGAGATAGAGTATTTTGAGGAGCGATTAATAACAATGTGTTTTTACTATAAAAATTAAAAAAAGTTGAACAGCACAATTTCCTATCATACTTTGTGAAAAAGGACAGGCAAGATTCTAAGAATGAGAAATCTGATTTCTTGAACCTTGCTAGAGGCTGCTGGAATAGTATTTGGCCTGAAGAAGTCCCTTCTGACTTTTAGGACAATATTTTTCTTATTTATTTATTTATTTTTTCATGCTGGGGTTGGAACCTGGGCCTCTAGTGCACTAGGCAAGTGCTTTCCCAATGAGCTACATCCTCCGTTCTGGAAAAAAAAATTTAAACAAACAATAGAAAAGTGAAATTTTATGTTGTTCATAGAAGAGTCCCTTAGAAATTTATTTTATCATTTCTCTAAAGACCTGTTTCAAAGGTTTTTTTTTTTTTTTAGTTCAGAAAGGACTACCACTTATAAAAGATGCAGAAAAGGTGGAGTGTGGTATTCAGGGGTTGGAAATGAGTGACAGTGAAGTTTTTCTTTTTATCACCAGAGTGTTTTCTCTATCCCTGTACAGTTACGGAGCTCAAATTGAAGAATGATTTTCGTGCAGTCCAGAGTATATGATCCATTCCACTCTCTGCTTCGAAACTGTCTTACTTGTGCATGTGTGTGTGTGCGTGCGTGCATGTGTGTGTGTGCGTGCGTGTGTGTGTGTGCGTGCGTGCGTGTGTGTGTGCGTGCTCCTTAGCTTCCAGCTTTATTGGTTACTGCCTTGTACTCGCAGGGATAGAAAATGCCTGTGAACACATCAACTCTCGACCTGCGAGTCATCATTAATACATCAAACCACTTTTTCTCTCTGAACCCAAGAACATGAATCAAGCAGCTATTACAAATCAATCAGCACTGTCATAGTAGATAAAATCTGATCATCTGAGTCCTAGATTTCAATCAGCCACCATACTTCTGTCAGGGAACAGAAGGGTAATGATTTCAATGCAAGACAGATTTCAGAGTCTAGAGAAAAACCTCAAGAGTGATTTTCTGTCACCTCTTACTTTCTCAGCAACAGTTCCCTTAGGTAATAGTAAGTGTGGATTGGATCTATATGTTTTGAGACATCCTTTGCAGTCTGCAAAAGTACAAAAAGGCTGAGGCACTGGGTCAAAAAATAGAATCCTTTGTGGATGAAGATAATTGTAAGTGACAACCATAAATGTGCTTTTCAATAAAACTTTCTGGGATGAAGAACATATTGTGTGCTTCCAATACAGTAGTTACCAGCTGTGGAGCGCTGGAAAAGCAGGCAATGTGACTACAAACATGAATTTTTAATTTTATTTAGATGTAAAGAATTTAAACAACTATATATTATTAGTAGCTATACCATTGGACAGGAAAAGTCTGAAATACTTCCATGGAAGGTATGTCTCCTATTTATGATTGAGAGTTAGTGTTCTGACTAAGGTACGTGTTCCTTCTTGTTATGAGCCTACTTAAAATATGGAAAAATAATTATAAAACCTGGAATTATGGCACACTTTGGCAGTATGTGGGAAGGATGATGAATGATGTAATTAAAAATATGAACTAGGAAAAGGTGAACTAGTCCATAAGAAATTATTTATGTGAACTTGTTCACACTATAGACATGATATTTGTTGTAGATATTCAAGTCTTCATAAATACACATACACAGTCTGTTTGTCTGCTGTCAGACCCTGCTCTTTTAAGTAGAAAGTCTGTCTGCAGTGATCTTGTTTTTACATCATTAGGCACACAGGAATTATTCAAAGCTTTTTTTAGAACCTGATAGACGATCCAGTTTTTAATTTAAAATATTTCTTTTAAAGGCTGGATAGAGTCTATTAGGTTCTAGCACTCATATGAACACCACTCAAAATCTGCTGAGAAACAGTAATAAACACAGAGGGAAAGAGTATTTCTTTAACAAGTCACCACTTTTTGCTGCAAAATTGCTCTTGGCTAATCAACCCACTCAGGGAATTCAAAAGAAATAAAGGCTCAAACTTTGACCCAATAGCAATTCATAGCACATATAAAATGCTTTTCTACAAATGTAACATCAAATTGTTATTTGCTTTATTCGTAGATTTTCTCTATTCCCTACATAGGTGCAGAATTTCAAGTATTTCAGTTGTTTTTTTAAACTTACAGTGTTCTCAATATTTGTGTTGCATTCACACTGGGTCCTTAGTTTTCAGCAGGTGAGACTGAAGAAGACATTTAGTGCCAGAGGATGAAACAAAATATTTCCCATGATATTTTAGACAAGGAAGAAGGCTCTGCAGTTATTTTTGTTCAGGAGATAACTCCAAATTAGTGCATGATTTACCTGAATCTTAGACTAGATCTTCTGTGCTCTGGTCTTACATGACAATCTTGCAAGTCTCAAGCACTCAGGAAGAAATATATTTTTCTACAAAAGTACAATGAGAGTACAAACAATCCTCAAATGAATATTTTCTCCTAAACTCTCAGCTTTTCATCAGTGGAGGCCAACAATACTCATACATCAATTCAGGAGAACTAGTGAGTCACATGGATTCTTTTTGCATTTTTTAGCTTGTCACCTGAGAGTCTACATCATCCTTATAGCCTAACCTTGAATATCAAAGCAAGACTTAGCATCCAGTTGAAATATATTTCTATATGGTTTGCATATGATGTCACCAGCATGTGGGATGACAGGAATCTATAATAATATCTTTCAAAAAGTCATATTTATGGTACATTATTCATGTTTAATATAGGTGAATAGCTTGTATTTGTTAAGAAGTGTTTCTATCCTATAAATCCTACTCCTGGTATCAGATATAAAGCATTGTGAAGTGTGACTTAGTAAAATCTATACCTTTTAATCACTCGTAGCTGTGGGCTTGGAGATCTTATGTCACTGAACTTTCAAGGAAGTTACATAACGCAATTGGGCATTTTTATGACAGGTGTGAAAGCCTCACTACATTTTAAATAGCTTTTACTTTGCTTGTAAATATTCACGTATAACAAAGAAGAATACAAAAATTATGACAATTTGTATACACAAAAGACTGACTTCAGGGGTTCCTGAGGTATATAGATGATCTGCAGTATGTACTTCCAATACTGAATGCAGTCTGTCTCCTAAATGATACCGCCACACCATGGTGCTAAAATCTTTGTTATATATAATTCTTTTTATCACATCCATGGTTATTGTTGTTTTTACTTTTAAGAAAACAGAGCAAATGTAGTAAAGACTTCCCTGTGTGCAAGAATACCCAGGTGCTAATTGCCTGTAGGCATGGGATATGGGAACTACTTAAACTTCTATTTGATAGTGTTATCTTTAAAATTATTATGATGCTTAAGTGTAAGTGAGTAGGTGAAACCTTTTTGGATATGATAGCAGTAATAATGGAACACTAGACATCTGCCAAGTTTTTAAAAAATTTGTTCTTTGATAATTTATCTATTCAGACTTTCTTTTTCTCCTTGATAATTTATATTTTACTATAAGATTGTGTATTTTGTTTAGTTTTTAAAAGTTTTTTGGTAATTTAAAATATTGCACTACAATTAAAAATGAAAATATTGTCACATGGCTAGACTTATTGATATAATTTTTATTTTAAATTATACATTGTCATTTCATTTTAAAAGTATACTCACAGACATATTTATTAGTATTTTATTGGATCAATTCTAATTTTTTTGTATGCTTATTTTGGGGGTTTTCCTTTTCTTTTCTCCATTTGATTTATTTGAGATTATTTTGTTGTTTTTCTAGTATATTCTGTAGGAAAATCATCTATTCATTATCCTTTTTTAACAAATGATTTTACCTATTTTATTAAATAATTTAACACTTATAAACTCTACTCTGAGAACCAAATTATCCTTACCTCACTCGCTTTGAAATATAGCATTGTTGTTTTTGCTTTATTAACTATTTTGCAATTTACATTCTGTTTTCTTGCTCAATTCATTAATCATTTATATGTGAAAAACATTTCAAAATATATGGATGTGGGAAGACAGGGACTGACTTCCCACTGGCTTCTAGTATTTCTGTATGTGGCTATGAGCATTGGTACCAATAGTGCAACACAGAATTTGTTGAGACCTCTGTATATCTAGAACAGTACTTGTAAAATGGTTTCTGTGTGTTTGAGGAGAACGCATATTCCCTGTTTCTGAACCTTTTATCTGGCTACTCTTTGTAAAATGCTGTCTTTGTGTTTGTAGAGAATGTACATTTTCTGAATGCACAGTTCTTCACAAATTTATTATGTAAGACTTGCTTCAAATTTCATATGCTTGTTTTGTTTTACTTGATCAGTCAGTATATGAGCAATGGGTACTATGATTATGTATTTGTCTCTCTCTTTGCATCAGATTTTGCTTTGTGTATCAACTGTTAAGTTTTACTTCAGTTTATACAAGTTCAAAACTACATCTCATTACTAAATTTTTCCTTTTATTGCAATATGAAGTGTCTCTCTGTGTTCCTTGGATTCTATTTGATGGGTTTAATATTATTATATTTTTTTATTTTGATATGATTTGACTGGTTTGAAATTTTCCCATTCTCTTTACTTTTGACTTTTTATTTCCTTAGTTTCATATAATAATAAGAATAATAATATATTATATTGCACAATCTAACATCGTCCATTCAGAAGTTCTCTTTTACTATATTTATTATAGACATTAAGATCTTTATGGTGATCAGTTTCTTTTTCGATGTGTTTTGTGTTTACTTTGCTTCCTCATTGTTTCATTTTTTGCTTCGTGACTTTTATGGGCTTTTTAAGGATTTCTTTACTCCATCTTTTCCTCAACTGGTTTAAAAGATGCATAATTTTTATTCTTTTATTGATTGATCCCTTTATGTTTAAATTATTTATTCAGTGGTACTGAAGATTGAAACGGAGTCTTCACTTATATTCGGCCCTTTTAAAAAATGTTTATTTAATTTAATTTTAATTTTATTTTATGAAACAGGGTCTCACTAAATTGTCCAGGATTGGCTTAAATTTTTGATTGTCTTGCTTCAGTGTCTCAGAGTGCTGAGATTACAGGTTTGTGCCACAACCTCTGGCCAATCTTTTTGCCTTTCAAATACATATTATTACATATGCAGTTTCCTAGTAAAGTCTGATGTTATTCAATTACTTTCACATCTCCTGGAAAATGCTAAGAAAATGCTACATATTTTTTATTTTAGGATTCTACTCACAAACCTCCTTCATCCCTCCCTCTCATCCTCCAAACTTCAAGTAACCCATGCTGTATTCTGGAATTTTATTTTCAACTAATTGTTCAAATATTTGTGCTTATTATCCAGATTTATTCAGATTATCACTAGTAAATCTTTGCTGCTTATGTATTAGTTGCCATTGAATTATTTAACTTCTTCCTTTTGGGCTTATTTTTCTTCTTGTTAAAATATTTTATTTAGATGTTCGCTTCTGGGGAAATCTACCAGTAGTAAAGTTTCTGAGTGCCTTACTATATTAAAATAGTCTTATTTTACTCCAGTAGTTTACTTTTGCTTTTGATGTTTTATTGCACATTGAATTCAGGCTTAAATTCTTTTCTTTCTGGATTTAGAAATATTTTCCACTGCTTTCTTTCATTCTATGGTACTGAGAATGAGTCAGAAGTCATTCTAATTCTTATTTTTGAAATTAATCTTTCTTGTCCCTCTGGCAGATTTTATAATTTTCTCTTTATTGTTATGTTTGTGCTCATGGTATTTTGAGCAAAATTTTATGTTTATTTCTCTTCTTGGCAATGAGCAATGTCTAACTAAAGACTTAGATTTTTCTCCCAATTCTAGGAAATTCTCAGGACTGTATTTTTGAGCATTGCCACTTTTTACTCCTTCTATTAGTGTTTCTAGAAATAACATTAGGGGAACATTATACTTCTGTATGTCTATTTCGAATAGTTTGAATTTTTCTTTTGAATTTTCATCTAATATTTTTATGCTACTTGTGAAATAATTCTTAAGTTCAATCTCCTGAGTAACTTATTCATTTTTCAGCTATTTGAAACATAAATTGAAATTACATTTTATGGATTTAGATTCACAAAATTGAGTTAATTATACTCTGAGGTTTAGCACACACCAACACCATTGCTCAAGCAAGTTTTACTTTATTAATTTTCTTGATATAATAAATACCAGAGATCTGCATCAAAGATAAGAACAGAAACATACACATGTACTTGCCTATGTTTCTCCTTTTTCTCTTTGTTTCTCCAACTTAACTGTCCCAGACATTTTTTTTTTAGTTTTAATTTGCTTTCTAAAAAATTTGTTCACATACAGAGACGTATGCCTAAAATAAATAGTTTACTTTTGCATTTTTTATCCTTTAAAAGGGCAAGTATCTATGTCATCTTCTGGTACTTTCTTGTTGACTGTCTATAGGCCATTTATCTTCCTGGCATATCATATTTTATTATGTGTCTTTATTACCATGTTTTTATATTCTCAGGTTAATGGAATTCAGGTGTTTTTACCTACATTATTTAAAATACTTTATTCTAAGTGTATTGAGAAGAAAGGGATTAAATACAGAACGCTAAAGCCGCTACAGTTGCTGCAGTGCATGGGAGGCCAAGGTCAAGGTCATGGAGACTGCATTTTCCTGATGTCCTACAGGAAACGCAAGGCACAAGAAGCATAGGTGGGCTGCCACAAATGATGCCAAGCACCGTCAGTGGGGAAGTGGGCTATTTCCAGAGTGGTTAGAATCTCCCTTGCTGTTCTCTACAATGTTATCTGCTTTGCTCATAGCTGCTGGAGACAAATGGTTTCTTCTTTTCTATCTTCCAATTTATAGAAGTGCATCTCACCGCTATCATCTAAATAGTTCCTATGGTGTTCTGCTATATAAGAAAGGAAGTGTACGGAAAAAATACTAAGTTAATTTTAGAAAATCTAGTGCAGCATGCATAAAGGTTTCTTTTGAACAGAAGTGGGAATGCTAGGTTATAAGATCCATGAATATTTAACTTACAGGTTAATGACTAATATTATTTTCTGATTTACATTTTAATTATATCCTCTTGATCATTTTATATTGTCTGACACTCTAAAGTTTTGCCAAAAACCTGGCTATAGACCAACATCTCATGATATTAATTGGTATTTCCTCAATTTTTATTTTGTAGTACTAGGAATCAAATCCAAGGATTTTCTGCCACTGAGACTCATCCACGATGCCTTTTGTTTCCTTTTATTTTGAAATGGAGTCTTGCTAAGTTTTCCAGCCTGGTCTTGAACTTGAGATCCTCCTGCCTAAGCCTCTGACATACAAGTAGCTGGGATTATAGGTATATACCACTGCACCAAGCTTTCCTAATTCATGGTGAATAGCTTTAGTTGCACTGTTGTGGCTGCCTTGATGTTCTGAATCTTTACCTTTCATGGTCAGTGGGGAAGAACGAGCAGTTGCATGTTCCCAGACCTGGCAAATAAGGTATATGAGGACACACAGTAGTGTTTCTATAAGCCTGCCTTTCCATTGGATAGCATTTGGGGACAGAATTCACTCTACTTTTGATTACACCTCATAAAGACACAAAAGAGGACTTGGAGAACTGATTGAGACAGTAGCAGGAACCTGAAGATAAGTGCATTTGAAACAAGAAAGACTATTTTGAGAGGATTAATGGCAATGTGTCTGAAATGGTTTGTATCTAGATGTCCCCCCAAAGCCTCATGAAGTTATAGAGGCAGGCTTCTAGAATTTGTGATTAATTCATGGTCCAATGCTGGGATTATGTCCGGATGTGGTCTACATACAATATAAAGGATAGAAAGAATCTTCTCTCCACACTCTTCCCTTTTTCCTCTTGATACTTTTGCTGTCTTCCAGCTGCCATGAACTGTTGCTCTCTGCCATGTGTCACTCTGCCATGGAGTCAGCTGAGTCTAGAGTGAAACCTCCACAAACTATGAGCTAAATAAACTGTTTCTTCCTTAATTTGGGTGTCGGGTATTTTGTCTCAGCAATGAGAGAAAAGTAACCAACACAGTGTCTTTTTCCTCAATATATTTTTTTTTAATTTAAAGCTTCACTGAATATTTTGATCACATCTCTTATTTATTTCCCATACATTTCTTTTTCTTTGAAGTGGCCAATCAGCCGTTTTCATGTTAAAAACATTTCTTCTACTGTGTTAGTTTGTTTTCTTATTAATGTTTAGGACTCCTTTAAATGTTTATTATTGACATAGAACTTTTGGCTTCCAATAATGTCAAAGTAGTTTGTATTAGACTAAGCTGTTGCTGCTAAAAATAATAAACTGGTCAAAACAAACCTAAAAAATAAGCACCTTTCCTCCCTCTCCCATAAAAACCCTACAGCAACTTGTGAGAAATCCTGTAAAAAAACCACAAACTGGATAGCGATAAACTGGATAAGGTACAACTTTGTAGACTAAGTGGTTGTAGTGGATGAGATCCTTGCTCATCTGTGATTTCTTCCAAAGCCCTTCCAAGTTCACACAACACAATGAGGACAAAGCTCAAGAAGAAGTCTCATGTTACTGGGAGAGAAACCAGAGAGCAGAGTTCAACGTTGCCAAATCTACAGGAAATTGAGGGAGTGGATCCCAGAAACGAGGGAAACACTGTAGCAGAAACCCTCAAATCTGTGGACAAAGATCTACCAAATTCTTGGCTGCCTGGTATATTGCATGGTTATAGGGTGAGATTCAAAACAAAAACAAAAAGACTCAAAAACTAATGGCAGTGGAAGGTGAAGAAGACGAGCATTGATTTCAATACCTGTCATAGTGGGCAGATAGAATTTGGAGTTAAAAATCATTCCAGGATAGAAGTGCTCAAAGGGCCATGACAGGGTTTAAGGATCACATTGGAAGTCTAAGAGATACATGTAAAATTAAAACCAACCTTTAAAACTGCCTGACACCAAATGCCAATAAGGTCAAGGTGACCTGCCAGTAATAATTCCACTCTCTGCCAGGAGAAAATCATTGGTTTCTACATTAGTGATATTAAGCCTTTATCTATGGAATCTATTACAAATATATTCTCCCGGTTTGTCAGCTGTGTTTTGGCTTTGTTTATGGCATTGTTTTGTAGAATAAAAAAACTTTACATGTTAAATGTATTGATTTTCTTTGTGTTTAAATTTTGAGTCATAGAAATTCTTGCCACATACCGGATTTAAATTCATTCATACTCTTTTCTCAGATTTTTTGAACACACAGATCCCTAAATATAGTTCATTTTTGTATACTATATGAAACCAATTTTAATTTTGTTTTTTGTCATAGCAGCTGTTCATTTATCAAAGAACTATTTATTTTTAAATTAGTGAATATTAATTAAATATAGAATAATGAGTTTCATTGTGGAATTTTCATACACATGTGTAATATACTTTGGTAATATCTGCTCCCATTACTTTCCCTGTCCTCCTCTACCTCCTTCTTGTAGGCACCTTCATCTTTTCTAAGACTCTCCCTTCTATTTTCATATCATCCTTATTTTTTTCCCCTTGGTTCCACAATTGAGGGAAAATATAAAACACTTGTCACTTGTCTTTCTGAGTTTGACTTATATCATTCAACATTATGATGTCCAGCTCTAGTGATTTTCCTGCAAATGGCATGATTTTATTTTATTTTTTTTTTCTGGGGTTACACAACCTTGGGCTTACCAGGCAAGCATTGATGCCACTGAGCTAAATCCCTGGCCCTTATTCTTCTTTATGATTGTATAATACTTCCTTGTGAATACATACCACATTTTCTGTATCCATTCATGTGTTCTCGGGCATCTATATTGAACGATAGAGCTATTTGGCTTAGTTGTTGTCTTCCAGGAAAACAAAAGAATGACTGAAGATAATTCAGATACTTGTAGGGCTGCCCCTCTCACCATAAGTTCAGGGTGAAGAGCTTGTTTTTCTTGTGTTTCAGTGGTTAGGCTTCAGTTTTTGGTGATCAGGACGTCATCACTCAGGTCCTCAAAGTGGAGTCACTCTTCTATTTTCTATTTTACTTATTGTCACCTTCTATAATGAATGTACGTATTTCATTTTATTTTTTAAAATTTTATTTTAAAGAGAATAAAACCAAACAAAATAAACAGGAATGAAGTCAATCAAAACAAAACAGTGAAAGTGACACAGGACCTCAAAACAAGATAATAGAAAATTAACAATGGCTACCATAATGCTTCTTGTTATCTTCAAAATAGCTGTTCATACCAGCACATACCATTTAATAAAATCAACCAAAACAAAACAGAATAACATGAATCAAAACAAAACAATGAGAGCAATACAGGACTTCAAAACAAGATAATAGGATATCGACAATGGCTACCATAATATATCCCATTATCTTCAAAATAGCTTCCCGTACCATCAGATATAATAAAATCAAACAAAGAGGGGCTGGGGATTTAGCTCAGTGGTGTAAGCACCTGTCTGGCAAGTGCAAGGTTGTGAGTTTGATCCCTGGTACCCCCCACAAATAAATAAGTAAAATAAAATCAAACAAAACAAAACAGAATAAAACCAAACCAGTGAAAATGACACAGGACCTCAAAACAAGATAATGGGAAATTAACAATGGCTACCATAATGCCTCTTGTTGTCTTCAAAATAGCAGTCCAGACCGTCAGACATAGGCATATAAAATTAACTGCTCAGTATAAGAACTAAGTTGCTTCTTTACTTCAACTGTTATTTTTTCAGAAATTTCAGGGATGTGATCTTTAATATGTCTGTGTCTCCTGAACTTGTTCTGTGTGGGCTGGAGGTCTGAGATTTATTTTCTCCTTTGTCTTACCATTTTCTTGTGTTTCTCCAAATCAGCCCATTGCTGCATCTCAGGTGCTTCCTGCATTTGCTTCAGGTCCTTCTGTGCAGGGGATTGGACTAGGCGCTTTGGTTCCTCTGAACCTGGGATTGGTGGAGAGGCATAGGGCAGTGGTTCACAGATGCTCCCCTGATGGCAGCAGGACCTCGAGGCGTGGCTTCTTCTCCAGGCTGGTGCTGGGCTCGCTGGATCTCTTTGGGCCTCTGGCACCTGGCCTTGGGGCATGGCTTCTTCTCCAAACCTGTGATGGGTTCACCAGACTTTTCGCAGTGGCTGGAACAGGGCCTTGGGGTGTGGCTTCTTCCTATTGAGTCCATTTGTTTACAGGTTTGGTTTGGCTCTGATATTTCTTTGCTGACTTTCTGTCTAGTTGATCTGTCTCTCTATGACAATGGGAGATTGAGTTCTCCCATTACAACTGTGTTATTGCTCGTTTGATTTTCCATGTCTACCAATAACTGTTATATAGTTGGGTGCTCCCATATTAGGTGCATATATATATATATATATATATATATATATATTCACGATTGTTAAGGCATTTATGCTGTCTCTAGCTTCCTTATTGACCCCAATCTTGTGCTATTCTTCTTTGCTTCATTTTGTAGCTGTTGGGGTGGTTTCTCATTGGTCTCTTGCTATTTTTAAGATATCTTTCTTTTCATGATCACTAGTTGCAATTCTGTCTCCAAGATCTGAAATTCTATCCTTCGTTCAATATGTGGCATATACCTTTTTTTCTAACTTTAAGGGTAAGTTTATTATAACTAATGAATATAAAATCTGACATGTTTTCAAACATTTTCCAGAAAAAGTAAAACCATCCTTCTTACCCCTACCCCATGACATACAGAATAACTAGGACAGAACAATGATACAAATCTAAACATGAAATTCTCATTGATTGGTTGGTACTAAAAGTTATATTCTAAGTGAAGGTCTATTAAATTAAGAAATCATTAATCATTTGACATTTGTAGTTTATCTTGGTTTATACTGGCATTATGATACTCATTCAAAATGCTGAGGGACTAGAACAGGTAACACATTGCATATGACAGATACTCAAAGTGTGTGGGTCTATGAAATCATAAAACATTCATAAGAATCCTGGGCATGGAATTAAACACTGACTTATGAACTAATTCAAGGAAATGTATGTACATTTTAGCCTTTGGTATTTGATCTAGTATATTTCTTCTTTATATAGACATCATTTTGTTCATTCTACCACCCAGAATAAATTTATCTGAGCACATTTCTCATCTAACATAGATTACCCACAGCCTATTTCATGTGAGGTAGTTGGGCTGTTTAATGACATTCTAGTTAAGTTCTCAGTACACATGGGAATCATACATTAAGAATTCCAGGAAACTGGTTCATTTGCCTTCTTACCACTGCTAACTCCTTATATACCTGTGAATAGACACATACACAGGGGTCTATGTGGAAGAGATCAGCTTTGCTAGTGGTACCAATTACTCCAGGGTACTTTCAAAGGAGATTTTAATCTCCTGGATCTCTTTTTGTATCTGTTTCATGGATTCCATTTCTTTCTTATGTTGGCCACTTTTTGTCTCCATCTTTTTCTAAGCTCATTTACTACTTCATTTTTGTGTCTTCTTCAATATCTTTGATTTTAAGCATCACTTCTTTTTGTACCTGAGAGAGCACTTTCTCCATAGTCTTTTCCACTTGTTTTTCCACTTCTGTTGTCATCATTTCAGAAAATTCCAGTGTTTGACTTCAAACTTCAACATCTCCTTGAGCTCCAAGCCTGTCTTGGGTGGGCTGGGGATCTGGGGCTGCACCCCTCCTCTGTGTGCTGCCATTCTCCACCTTCTCTTTTTTCTTGTATTTTGTTTTCTATGTTGATACCCACCAACCTTCCATGATATATAACTCCACCACTAGCACTGAGGCCTCTCTCAAGGAGGAAAAAGGGACATCCTCCAGATGTTGTTGGTTCTTTATAACTATCCCAAGAACCTACATTTTTCTGGTGTTAACAGTTCTGTGATAATGTCCATGTTGCATCCTACAGATGTACTGGGTATGGAGCTGATCTTGGCCTCTGGATGTGGTGACTGGGACTGGTGTTCTGTAAGGAGTTCTCCAGGGTGCAACTGCTGTCTTCTCGAGGCTGCATCAGATGCTTCCGTGTTATTGGTCTCGCTTATTACTTCGCGCTCCAGAGGTGTGTGTGCATCTGTGTGCCAAGCTGTTGTTCTGGGTCTTGGGGTTCCTATCCGTCTTACATTCTTTCAGCTGACCTGCCCTCTGGGATGCAATGGAGGAGGCATGATGGCAAACTCACTGTCTTCTAGCTGAACCACCCTCCAGGATGTAATGGGATGTGTGTATTGAAAAAATCCATTTCAAATTACTCTTTACTTTTATTCAGGTTTAATTCCTTCATGTGTTAGATATTGCAGTTGCTTGGCGTCCTGTTGTTTTCTTGTCATTTACTACTGAAAAAATATTCCCTTATATCTTATGGATTAATACGATTTACAGATGTATCAAGTCAAATCTTGAGAATTTATAGTTCAAGTTTTAAATCATCTTTACTGTATAAACAACTAGACAGTATATTTGATAAATTTTTCCCTGTAAACACACACACACACATGCACACATGAAACACACTCCTCATCTCTTTCCATAGGTGTGTATATACATACACACATATATTTAGATATACACATAGACATACATATACATTTATTCATACAGATACACATATCAATACATATAGATACATATATATGTGTGTGTGTAGACACATAAATATGAAGCATATACATATAGCAGTTTAATCTTTTTTAACCATTAACCTCTTTTACCATAGTACTTTCTTTTTAGTTTTCTATTTTCAGGTGAGTTGTTCTATCTAATCTATGAAAATACTCTTCCTTGATTTTCAAACTCAGATATGCATTGATTAGTTTAAATTATCTTGTTTCTATAATTTGTTTATGAATTTGGAAGACATTTTATTCATTTCATGCTTAATCTATAATCTTAAATGGAATATCCAGTTTTGATTTTGTATGTCATTTCGTATTTCATTTTCAAACTCCTGATATTAACTATACTTGTGTGTTATCGATAGTATTGATAGCTTTTTTAAAAGTCTCTTTCTACTTATTTGCATACGTGACATTGTTTCATTTGTTTTGTTGCATATTATGAAGTGCAGTTCAGTAAGTAAAGTTATTGAAATTCACCATAATTAACTTCACATTCAGGAAGGAATAAAGAAAATTTCACAGTTGCTGTGCTGACTTGGTTGTTATTATTTGGTGATACAAACATTATTGTTCTTGCTTGGTTGTTGAATCAAGGGATACTGCAACCCTTGAATAGTGACACAGGTCCATTGTAAAATGGACTTTACATAATCTTGTAAATTTTTCAAAGTCTTTTAGTCATTGGTGAATGAAAAGTGGCAAAAATATTTTATTACAGCTAATACTTGAGCTATATATTAAATGTTAGAAATATAGAGATGCTTACACAATGTTGTCTGTAACAATTGTTTCATGATAGAATGAATTTGTCTTAGCATGGGAATCCTCTGAAGGAGCATGAATACCATTAAAATCTTCAGTGGATTCCTAAACACATGTTTTCATTTCCCTCACGTAGATAATGAAAAGCGTATAGATCCCTGTGTAGCTCCACTTGTTATTTTCTGTTCTTTCTTTACCTGAAGATGCTTTTGTAAGAATTTATTTTCTGAATAGGAATTGCCAGTTCACTAAGTAGCCACCTCATAGTCGCACGTTATTCCAACTGTGCAAGCAACAGCTGTGAACGAGAGAAATGCATATCATCATAGAGCTTATGGAGCTCAATATGTTAGTTCTGTTTATTCAAAAGACCACCTGTGTTTCTGGGGAAATTGGAGAAGTTCCAAAGGAGAATGAAGACACAGCAGACAGCCATGAAACCTTTGGAGTTGTAAGCTGAAGCATCATTGCTTTGAGTTAAACACAACGTGACAGTCCTATGGGAAACTCCATTTCCAATAACTATAGCACAGCACTTTTGATTAGAATATTAATTAACAAATAGATGGCTAGACTTCCCAGCTTTCTTTTCTCACACATGAAAGGATATAGAACTATGAGTGTCACTGTGAGGAGAAATTATATTGAGATGTGAAAGGAAATGCTCTCAGTTGTCCATTTCTCACATCTACATTTTTCCATGTTTAACATTTGGGGAGGTGTGTTGCTGACTTGAAATACACAAAATCTTCTCATTTTTTTCTTTTTAGAGTGAATAATCACTGTGCCTCCTCCAAGTTGCTGAGGGAAATTGAGTTACCTTAAAGCTCCTCAGTAAACCTTGCCTGTCAAGAATTTTGCTGTCATTCTGATGGTTGCTGACTTAAGTAGAGAATTCTGGAGAGAAATGTCGAATAATGAATGAATGAATGATGCATTGTGATACTTGGTGCTCTTGTATTACAGGGCACTGAAGAAGGGAAATGTGCAGAATATACCTGACAGGTTATCTAAATTGAGCATAGCTTCAGGGTAGGAAAAATGCCAGCAGTTCCTTCTTTCTGTTTCCTGGTTGTGTTCAAGATAGGATTGAATTTGAGAATTACCCTGTCATAACAACGTCAAGTTACTCTATGTGTGTGAATAGTGTTAGTGGTGGTCTGGCATCTTTCTCCAGTTTCCTTATGCTCAATTAAAAGCTCTATGGAAATGTAGAAGTCATCCCTTCAGAACTTTGGCATCTACCTTAACCTAGACACTGGAGGAACTTTCACCAGGATGCTTTCTTACAGAGTCTCTCAGTGCATGTTGGGGTCCTATAGCAACTTGAAATTATTTTACACTAGCGAAACAGTTACTTGAGACCAAGTTGATTTAGAGTTTATCTCTTTTAAGTACCTCTGGAGCATACTTTTCATTCTGGTTTGTCTAGCTTTGTTTTGAAAGTATAGAGATACTGTAGGGAAGCAAAGCTTTCCAAACAATGTGATGTGGTCTCTGTTTGCATTCTTTAACTCTTTGCTATGTTTTAAGAAAATGGTTTGGATAAAGGTGTAGGCTAGGAAGGAAAATATTAGCTATAAATGTTTTTCCCTTAAGAATCTAAGCTGCCCATTTTTAAGAAACCAGCAAAACACCAAGGAAAGAAGAACAGAGACTCAGTAGGGTATTGTTGTAGAAGGCAAAAGATAAAAACAAGATTACAGTATAATATAGGAAAACAGTGTATGAAAAACATGATGGCAAGAAACAAAACTCTCAGAATTTGAAATACATTATATGCACATGCACACGCACACTATATATATGTATTTTTTCCCTTATATTCCCCCTTGTAATTTTAGTATGTAATTGTTGATGTTATTTATCATACAATGAGTATTTGTGTGGATTGTATTCTGGGCCAGGACCGCTGAGCTTTCTGGTTGTGGCTAGTTAATTGGTGGTAAAAAAGAAATGCCTAGACTTGCCTAAGAGAAATTTCCCAACTGTTCTCACAGCTGGTCTACCTGAGAGTGGGTTTATGAGCCAAGATCTGGTGTGAGGAGGCGGCCTTGGTTAGAAGATCCTGCCTGTGAAGCCCCCTTAGAAAAGCATTCCACACCTGTGCTTCAGGAAATAAAAATTTATTTATTTTTTGCTCTCTTCTGACTTTGCTAGTGTAACACTATGAGCTCTTAAAAAGTTAATTGGATTCTTGTCCTTTCTGTTGCCCTATATTCTTTCTCAAAAACAGTGGGAAGGTACATTTTTCTCCTTTAAGCAAAAGTATTGTGGGCAGTGCTCCTCAAGACCTGAGTGAATTAGCATCATCTAGAAGTTTATTAGCAGTGTCAGTTTTTTGTCCCAAGTCAGGCCCACTGATTCAGATTCTTTGAGGTGGATCAGAAATCTTTGAGTAGATCCTCCAAGTGAGTTTTAGAAAGTCTAAATTTGAGAAGGAGTGGAGAACGAGGTTATTATCATTGTGCTTGAGCCCATCCATATGTATTTACTTGGATACTTCCAGAGAGAAGATGAGAAGAGATAATCAGGGGCCAGTGGAAGGAAAAGTTGGATTCCCCAGGACCTGAGTAATGGAAGGAAACAGGCTCTGCACTTGGCAAATGCTGCCCATTTCCATGTGATCCTCTGTAGGTAGCAGAGACGCTAAGGAGATCCCATCAGGATTTCTGGAGATAGCTCCCCAAATATATGACTTTGACAGTTTCAATGAGGATCCCACTTGGAAAGAATGGACACTGCTCTTAGAGGTATGCAACTATCTGACTGACTTGTGTGCTTGGATAATGATAATGCTTTTGGGGGAAAAACAAGAATGGAAACCAGGGACCCTTTCTTAGAACCGTTGGACTTTACCAGTCCACAATTGTCAGATAATTCCAGCAAAGTACAGTAAGCCCCTGATTTATGAATGAGTTCTGTTCCAGGAGAACATTTGTAAGTTGGATTCATTTGGAAGTCTGAGAAAGTGAGTCTTATACACCTTTGACACAAATACACAAAGTAAAACATAAAAAACCACATGCACACAAATATTGTGAATAGACTATTTTTACTTTTCCAGTTACCTTAAAATGGTGGTACAATACAAGAACTGGCATATTATTGTTGACTTCATCTTGTCCTAGTTCTTTAGAATTGTGTCAGTGGTTGAATGATTGATGTTACGAGAACAAGTGACATTTACTATCTTTTTGCCTCAGTCCAATCTCTCAATTATTTTCATTTTTGTTTCCACGGTTATTGCTTTGCATTTCCTAGCAGTCCCCTCCACTTCCTCTTGCTTCCAGACATCCTGGTCTCTATTTGAGCACTGTACCACTGTACACTATCACACTGAACATAAGCACAGAGAAGCACAGCTATGGCAATGTCCGACAGACACGTGAGCTGCTTCTGCGATTTGTTCACATCTACCAATGTTCCTAATGTAAAGTCTGTTCGTGTCTGTGAAAGTTTGTAACCTGAATATTCATAAATTGAGGACTTGCTGTGAGACCTGCCTCAATTTTAATTTTGTTCCAGTTTTGGCTGGGGGGTAAGAAACAAGTTTTAGTGCAATATCAAAAGGTAAATGGAGTGTACACTTGAGTGCATCATAGAAACCTTTCATAGCCATAACAGTAAGAAGAAATAGAATTCAACAAAGAGATGCTAAACCTGAGAATGTCTTTTTCCCTTACTGCCTATCATAATATTGGAAACGTCTTATGTCCAAGATCCTCTGAGGACTGCTCTTTAAAAGGCGTTTAGTAAATTTATTCTGGCTAACTACTTGGCAAAAAGGAAAACATACCTTTTCCTTGTTTGTCGCTGTGTGAAAAAAAGTTTAAAGGCATTTGAAGAGAATACAAGGAAAAGAAAATGACATGACTGATTGGTTTAAGGTTGACCGGCAGAAACCCACATGTGTTGCAGTGGAGGGCAGGCAGGACTGGGAGTTTGCTTTGACTCCCAGCTCAGTCACTCACTAACTCTGTGACCTCAGACAAGGTGATTTCATTTTCTTATAGTTTGCTTTCAATGTCATTTTCTAAGGCTTTATTTAATTAGAGACTCTTATAACTCACTGTTTCATACCCTAGAGGTTCTCCTTAGATGTCATTTATCAAGAACAGCTTTCCCTGATGTCCAAATTTAAAACACGCCTCCCAGTGCTTCTCAATTCCTTTATGTTACTTCATTTCCCTCTTGATATTTGTCTGAAATTATATAAGTTATTTATACATTTTCTTGCATATAACTTGTTTCTTCATCCTAGAAAGTAAGCTTCAGGAGGGCAGGAACTTTATGTATCAGGCTTACCTCGCCCTCGGTCTGAGACTGAGAGGTTTTTGAGGCTGAAATAAGGAACATAAGCAGGGAACCTAACCCAACCTTTTGCGGCATAAGTTTGCAGGTTTGCTGACTCCTGTGTTGGGAAAAGAACTTTCAGGACACATCAGTAAGGGGCACAGGAAGGGTTTACTAGACAGAGATATCAGGACACTCAAGAGTGAGTGTGGGTGCTCAGTGAAGCGAGATGCATTACTTCCGAGACCAGGGAACACTGTGCTGCTCTTCAAGGAGTGGAAAGTCTGGGAGAAGGTGGCCCACACCCCAGAAGGGTACTAACCCATTCTGTAAACATGGACTCAGTGTTTGTTGTTGTTTAAACATTCATCGGATTCACTTAACCTGTTTCCTTCTCTTAGCTTAGGTTCCCAGTCTTTAATTTCTCAATTAAATCCATTTATGGATTTTCAGTATTCCTGAAGAAGTTTATGTGTGATGAATCCTGTTGGAAAGGAACCTAAATTTAACCAAGGGGTTGCTGATACAGATCGCCTAAGAGAAGGCCAAAAGTGACAGCCTTCTTAAAAGTACAATTTTTAGTTATGATTTCCTTGTCTCCTTTCTACTTCTCTCTTATGTCTTCTATCCTCCATCAGCCTTTGTATCCCCATGACTAGAAGAGCAAGTGCCATTGAAATGTGCCATTTTTTCCTAAATAAAGTTTAATTTTATTCAATGGCAGAAAAATTTCAAAATAATTGTGCTTTCGAGGAGTTCTGAGAACTAAGAAGTCAAAGTAAGAGGCACTGCTCAAATAGGCTTAGGACCAACATTTATGTCAAATACATTTGTACCAATATCTGAGGATGGATTAAAAGAAAAGGGAGAGAAAAAAAAGAATATTTAAAACAAACCCTTTAAATCATTTTCTGCTCAGTTCAGAACATAAATCACTCTGCTTAAAGGCTTCTTTGATGACCTCTACTTTTCCAGCAGTGACTGAATTATGGAGCTGTTTAACTGTGGGCATCGCTGGCCTCTGGCCTCCATAAGCTGCCAGTCTTAGCTCCTGGTGGTGGATGTCCTTCTCCGAGGGCACAAAGTACACTTTTGGGTCTGTAGTAGTACCAAGATCCTCTATTGCTTCGTGGATAGAGATGAATATTTTCTTGAATTGATTTCCCCCTCCTGTTCTATGCTATGATTTCGTGAACAATATAAATTTACACTTGATTGTATCAGAACATAACCCCAATGTCTATTTAAAGTTATGCCTTATTTATTTTTAATTATGCAATCTTTATCTTTCTGTTACATCAAGACATCTTCTACTTCATTTTATCTTGCCACTTGAATCAGAAATCATTTTATTTTATCCCCCCACCCTCCAGCCCCAGAATCTTGAGTTTATGATCATGAGAGGTTGTAGAGAGGGGAAACCCTTCAAAGCAGGTTGATGAAGTGATTGAATCTATAAAAAACCAGCATAATGTTGCATACCGCATGGCTACCCAATATTAATGTGTACAGATGAACACCAAGGTGACAGAGGTCTTTTTTAAAAATGAGATAAGAGACTCAACAGAGCATTTTAATGCAGCCTCATCTCGCTCATCCTCAATTATTAGGGCTATGTTCACTACTGTTTTTAAAAATGTGCATGCAAATGGCATCATTAGTCTATAATTAATGCTGCTTGTCCCTGGGAGCTCTGATCGGCCTCTGGGTGATATGAAGGACGCTGTCTGTGTTGGCTGCCCTGTGTTCTCACTACTGTTATTTACTCTGATGGTGAGCATGGGCATTATGTGAACTTCTGTTCCCTGCCATGCTTCGATGCTGTCTTCCAATGAGCAGGCAAGAAAGTCAAAGTGAAAGGAATCCTGTGCTTCCAAAGAGGTCAAAACAAGTGTTCCAAGATCATTTTATATTTCTTTGTGCACATCAGATGCCTTGCTAAGTGCCTTCTGGGATAGAATTGAATCAGGGCTGTAGTCCATGGGAGGGTACGTGTCCAACCACAAACAAAGACTCAAAGTTGTTAGCATATGATTTTGCATATTATTTGCATGTTAATGGATTAATGTCAAAACATACAGTCATCTACCTATTCCTGTTCCTTCCCCTCTATTGTCAAGATGGGCTGACTAGCCTTATTAAAATTAACTCTTCAGCATCTCCCATCCCCAACCACAATGAAATAAATGAAAAGCTGCTGCAGTGACACAAGATGTAAATTGTTCTGGTTCTACTGGAAAATCCTTCATGCTGATTAAAAAAAAAATTAAAGTGCAGAAGTCAGTTGCATGGGTGAAATTGTCAACTTGTAAAATGAGTCTGATGATTGTTAACCTTATTTTCTAAGTGAATTTTTTCTTTGCCTCATTGCTAGAAAGCTCCAAAAAAATTATTTGAATGTTTTGCCAATTATCCCTTGCAAATGGATTTATTTTTAAAGATAAACAAAAATGTCTGTGATCACAGCATAAGAGATGCTTGTGTTTCCATACACTTAAATATTTTAGAGATTTAGGAATACAGGGAAACCAAATGAAACACATACCAAGCAGAAAATTTTAATGAAGAATATTTTTGTCCTAAGATAGCATACTAGGTATCCATCTAAGATGGTGGTCAAGGAAGCCTATGAATTTATAATTATGCAGGCAGAAGTGTGAGCACTTGGATTCTACCTCAAATATGAAATCAGCTCCCACAGTGGCTGGCATGTGAAGAGGGGCCTCATTATGAGACCCAACTCTTGACCTATGGAGTATAATTTAACTGTGGGAGTTTCAGAACTGAATTGAATGTTGGCCACCCATATGGTTTTGTACAATCAGATAATTGATTGGTATTGGAAAATATACCACATATTTGACACAGGAGCAAAAAGAGAAAAACATTCTTATTGGATCCTGGAGGATGTTGAGTTGGCCTATACTATTAAACAGTTCCGGTAGTTCACCATTCTCAATTCTCTGCCCTGTCCATCCTCAGAGTCAATCCCAAATATGTATGATGAGTTTGTCTAGCTCTGGGTCAAGAAGGTCACTTTCCTGTAACTGTAAGTCAACAATATAAAAAGGTGCAAAGAATTCACACAGAATGATGATTAGAAGATCATCAATAATCTCTGAAAATAAGGCTCCAGTAAAACATTCGATGGCTGAAAACAATTTCAAGTAGGAGGAATGAACCTGTATTTTGAGGATATGGAGACCAAGTGCTATGAGCTGAATGGGTGTTCTCAAATTCACATGTTGAAAATCAGCACTGTAATGGTATTAAGAGGTGGGGACACTAGGAGGCTAAAGCATGAGGTTGGAGTCCTCATAAATTTTGTTGTTTGTTTGTTTACTTTTTAACCCTACTCAGGAGCTATAGGAACTAGCTAGATAGACACTTTTACTCTTCCAAGAGCCTGCCTCTCGAGGGCACTGCTTACTCCCACTGGAGGACACAGCCTCAGGCACCGTCTTGGAAGCAGAGACCTGACCCTCATGGACTTCAAACCTGGTGGAATCTTCATCTTGAGCTTTCTTGCTTCCAGAGCTGTAAAAAAACCCAAATTTGTATTGATTAAAAATTACCAAATCTGAGCTATTTTGTCACAGAAACATGAAGAAACTAAGGCACTAGGTATGCAAACTGCTTGTTTGAGACACAGTGATTAAAAAAAAAAAAAAAGGATGCTTTGGATGACCAAAGCATTCTTATGGCATCCCTGATTCTGTTGCTTGCTGCTTGAATCTTTTTCTGCAGGGAGCACTTGAATTCCACCTTAAATACGAAATCAGACACTATCCTGTGTGTTTTCTCAGTATTAAATGAATTGACCCAACATGGGAAATGCATTACAATTAGAAGGAATACTAGGTATGGAGATAAATGTCAAGGTGTAGCAAAGATGGGAATAGTACTTCTAATTCTGTAAAATGGCCAACTTTCGTTTCAACTTATAAGATATTTTTATACTTGGACAGGGCCATAGGGATTGTACAACTAAACCTGTTCATTTTACATTTGGAAAGGCAAAGTGACTTTTCTGGGTCTCATGACTAATTAGTGGCAGAGTGGAGGCTGGAGCCCTGGGGCTTCACTCTCCTAAATATTTCCTCTTCTTCCCTAATGTCCTCCTGACTTTGTACCTGATCACCATGCTTCAAGCTATGTGAATACTCTCTCCTCACAAGTTTCCGTCCCTGTGTTTTTAATCACAGTGTTTCTTATGCTTATTCTAATTGATTCTCTTACCTATCTATGCTATTTTCCTTGCTTTGAGATTTATTTAAAATGTCAAGACCCCCATGCTGGTATCTCCAAATAACCTTCCTAGAAGTTGTCTCTTCTCTTGAGTTTTTAAAGCACATTAAGTTTTTGTATTACTCTTACTTATGTACTGGTTGAAATGTCTAGCCATTGCAAGGAAATATTCCTTATGCACACTTGCTCTCCCAGTGTCTATTGTATCATCCTATTTGGTCCTTATTTTGATATTTTTTTCCATGTTGATGGTAAGGGATGTTTTTTGGTGTAATTGAATTGCTTTAGCACTAGCTGACTGTAGTGGCCTCTCTGTTCCTTTGTACTCATCTTCCTGGACCATTGCTCACATAGATTCATGATGCAGAACATAAAATACATGTGGTGATTATAATAGGCAGTAAACAGTAAATGTATCAATACTTTAATTGAGGACTGAATAGTGACTTCAATTAAAGCCAATTTAAAATGGAGTATAGAAGAAGACAAAGAGGAGCTGTATAACTTTGGAAGGTAATAATGAGATCCTTATAAATAAAAGATAGGATGTTGTAAGGGCTGCAAAAATCTTCATGCATTTGAGAACTTCTCCCTGCTTTATGACACACACCAGTGGTGAGGTAATAATTCTAGGTCTCCAACTTTTGATTTCAATTAAGTTCATTATTTAAAGTAAATAAACACGATTAACAGAAACTGTCCTTTTTACCAAATCCTGCACCTTAATTTGTACCCACTGTTTCCAAGTCTTTTCCATTATAAGAGTAAAACCCTTAAAATGTAACTAGACTTATATCTATATGAGTGAAAACTATTTCCTTTGAGTTGATTTCTGAACCACTTGACCATGTCATTTATGAGAAGCTATGCTGTATCACACGTTGCATACATGTACTGAATTAACACATTATACCTCATAAATATGTATAGTTATTATGTATCAATTAAAAATAAGCTTTGTTTTTTAATAGTGATGTTTCAGATAAATTCATTAAGATGGAAACAAAAGACTTTCATTTTTTGGAATAATAATTTACTCGAAACCCCAATTTCAATCCAGAGATAAAGTGTATATCCAAAGATTTAAAAGGTAAGAAAGACGTGTTAGTGTCACATCCCTCACTCCAATTTTACGTTGTCTCATTAAAACACCCTGCTGATAGGAACATTATTACACGGTTCAGCCATCTCCATGCCCTATGAAATGGCTGAGCCAACCTCAAGTGCAGGAGGGCACTGTGCAAGGGTATAAAAACGACACTAGACCTTCCTGGGATGTCTGGTCATCTCTGTTTACAAATCTCATAACATGGTGAGATTTCTCCACTGCTGCTGACTTTCTAAATTTTTGTTTTTAAATAGCCATGGAAACAAGACTCCATCTGGAAGGGAACTTCAGCATCTCTCTGACTCGACAAGCTTAAATGCTTTTCCAGGAAGAACCTTACATTGAATACCTTAGCAACTTTTAAATTAAAAAAGAAAAGATATAAAATAGAAAACCCCTTTCTCAAAAACAAAAAGCAAAAAACAAACCCTTTCTCAAAAGTGAACATCTGTTCTTTAATAGAATATTTCTTTAAACCTCTCCATCTTTTTATTTCCTTTCTTTCCTGAAAGTATTCATAGGCACATTTTCAGTTGTTTTTGCATAGCTTAAAAAAAATTAGAGCCTTGTGTTTTGCCAGCACCCTGACAAGGCCCTGCTTTAAAGACCTTAGCGCTGGGGCTTCCTCTTTTCCCTGCCTCTTGTGAGCCACATATGAGTGTGGGAGCTTTACCCTTTTAACTTGCCTACAACTGAGTGATCCATGATAGGTTTTGTTTTCCCACCTCCAACTTCGCATTCTTCTTCAGTAGTTGACTGTGACTGGGAAAATAAGCGTACAAAGCATTTTGCATTCTCTGGATGTACCACACAGTAATTCTGCTGTCTGAAAACTCTGTAATGTCAATAATTGATGCACTTGAGAAGTGGTAATTAAATTAGTTAATTATGCTGGTAAAATTACATGCAATTATGTGACTGCAGGGTATGTTTAGTAAATTAGGCTTTCCCATACTCACTACATATTGTGGTGCCAATTTTGTTCCTTGATGATTAGGTAGCTTTTGATACTTCTTAATTGATTTAATACCTGGATCTTCATTAGCCCTTGATTGCTATGCTATGTATGTCTGACTTTTTTTTTTTCCTCTCTGATATTTTACTGATATCGTACATCAGGGAAAATATATGTACATGTTTGTGGATGATATATAGATATATGTGAACTGGTACACACATTTTTTGTTTTGGATATTTAGATGTTGAAATATCACCTCTTCTCACAGCCCTTCCATCTTCTGGGAAATAACCAATCCTAAATGTTGACTCAAATGGAAACCAAAAATTAAATGCTAATTTTCTTGGACACTCTAAAAAAAGGAAAGCAAATGTCTTTGTTGTTGCTATTTTTGCTTCTGAAGTATCAATATAAATTGTAATAGGCAGTATTAGAAGAAAGAAAAAAATTCAAATTTCCAGGAAAGTTAATTTCTTTAAGAAGCAATAAATTACAGATAAAGTCAGTGTCAATGAGGAGTTAGCTACAGGGACATAAATAATAGAGTTATAAAGCTGTCATTTGCTCCTGAGGACTTATGGTCCATTAAAGTCTTCTCTAAAACATTACAAAGTTCCTATGGGGCAAGGAGGCTGGGAGAAGAAATCATTGATCTTATGGATGGAACTTCTTGCATCAAGATATTGAGTCATCAAGAGCTGCAAAGAAGTCTGGAAAATGCTTGTTCCACTCCTTTTAGGTAATGATGAAGAAATAAACATCCTATGGGGAGCCAGTGGCAATAAGCAGCACTTTTTACTCATACAGGGACTAGGCATATTTTTAAAAGAGATTCTTTTAAAATATAAACTGTCAGGAGGCACCTCAAGTTATCTGTAAGAAAGTATAGCAGAAAAGGGAAAGAAAGAAAGCACAGCAATTGTAATCATCTGCAGTCAAAAACTAGAAACTTAGTTTTGTTTCTTTTTTGTGAATTCAGTGTAACAGTCAGGACCCTGCCCAGTGACCCCAAGCAAATAGGGAGCATCTGTGGGATGCTTGGCGCGAGCTGAAGGCCTGCACAGCATACGCCACCTACCCGTGCAGCCTTGGCGTGCCGCTGGGAACCTGGTAGGACCCCGCCTAGTGATCCCAAGCAGCCAGGGAGGCTTGATGTGCCACTCCGGATCTGATAGGCTCCCCCTCAGTGACCCCAAGCAGCTGGAAGCATTGGTGTGCCGCGTGGTGTGAGCTGAAGGCCTGCACAGCGTACTCAGTGTAACGGTCAGCATCTGAAACCTCTTCTGTATTGTGCATCTTACTCTTAGTGTGGGCAATGAGGCACACTGACAGGTAGGAGATTTCTGGGGAGCAAAACCACCTGATCAGTGTTGGGAGGATAAGACAAGCCTGGACCCTGTTTAGACTTTCTGTCCTTCTTCAAAACCCAGGAAGATGAACAAAGCTATCATATATAAATCTATGCGATGAGAGTACTTACCCCAGCTTAGGGGGATGTAGGAGAAGCTTCTAGCATATATATATCAGGAATAGCTATTTTACGTGCAGACAAAGTGAATTTTAAGCCAAGACTAAGTACTTTGCATACTTGCATAGAGAACAGTCCAAGATAAAGAGATAACAATCACAAGTATATATGCACCAAATACCTGTGCACCCAACTATGTAAAACAAATATTAATAGACGTTAAAAATCAAATAAGCCCTAATACAATTGTAATGGCGGACAATATCCCATTGTCACAAATAAACAGATCAACTAAATGAAAAGTCAGCAATGCAATATCAGAGCTGAACCAAACTTATAAGCAATTAGACTTAGTAGATGTCTACAGTGTTCCACCACGCAACATCAGAATACACATTATTCTCAGCTGCACATGGAGTGTTCTCCAAAACAGACCACACACTAGCTCATAGACATGCTTAGGTAAATGCAAAGGAACTGAAATTACCCCCTGTATGTTATCAGACCATAGTGAAATGAAATTGGAAATTAATGGCAAAAGAAACCACAAAAACTTCATAGACACATGGAAATTAAATATCACCCTGCTGAACAACCAATGAGTTACAAATGAAATTAAAGAAGAAATTAGACAGTTTTTACAATTAAACAATGATGCCAGTACAACATACCAGAATTTATGGGACACAATGAAAGCAGTTCTAAAAGGGCAATTTATAGTGGTGAATTCCCACGTGAGAAAAACAGAGTGAACTCAAATAAATGACCTAATTTGAACTGTAAGCATCTAGAAAAAGAAGAGCCAGTCAAGTTGAAAGCTTGTACAAGGACAAAATTATAAAGATTAGAGCAGAAATTAAAGCAGTAGGAGCTAAGAAAACAATACAAAGAATCAATGAATCAAAGAGTTGGTTGTTTTAAGTATTAAATAAAATTGAAATACCTTTATCCAACCTTATAAAAAGACAAAAAGACTCAAATTCATGTGTTTAGTAATGAAAAGAATGAAATCACAACAGATCCTGCAGAAATTCAGATTATCAATACTTACTTCAATAACCTATAGTCTAGTAAGATAGAAAACACAATAAATGTTCAGATCCCTAGATACATATGAATTACCAAAGCTGAATCAAGAAGGCATAAAACTTCTAAATAAACCAGTAACAGTAAGAAAATTGAAGATATAATGAAAAATTTTACCAACAAAGAAAAGCCCAGGCCCTGATGGATGTGCTGCTGAATTGTATAAGAAATTTGGAGAAGACCTTGGGCTGCTACTTCGCAAACTCTTTAATGAAACTGAAAGGGAGTAATACGCCCAAATTAATTCCCAGTAGCAAGCATTACCCTGATACCAAAATCAAAGAAGGATCCAACCAAGAAAGAAAACTACAGGTAGATCTCCCAAATAAATATAGATGCAAATACCCTCAATAAGATGCTGGCAACAGCAAGTCATCAAGAAGACTATACACCCAGACCAAGTAGAATTCATACCAGTGAGGCAGGGATGGTTTAACATATACAAATCACTAAATGTCATCCACAATTTTAACAGAGCCAAGGACGAAAAACATACAATTATCTCAATAGATGCAGAAAAAGTGTTTGACACAGTCCAATACGCATTCATGATTTTAAAAAAAACCACAGAAAATTGGAATTGATGGCCTTTATCTCAATCAGATAAAAGCCATCTGTGACAAACCAACAGCCCACATCAAACTAAATGGACAAAAACTGAAAGCTTTCACTCTAAAATCAGCAACAAGACAAGAATGTCCACTGTCATCACTCTTATTCAATGTTTCCAGAAGGAAACATTAGAGCAATTAGACAAGAGAAACAGAATAAGGAAAGGAAAAGAAGAAGTTAAATGATCATTAGTTGCAATGACATACATAGAAAACCCCAAAAACTCCACCAAAACACTTCTAGATTTAATAATCAAATTCAGTAGCATATCTGCATACAAAGTCAACACTCAAAAATCAATAGTATTCCTGTACATAAGTAAAAACTCATCGAGAAAGAAATTAGGGAAACAACCACAATAGCATACAAAAAAACCAAAATACCTAAGAATCAATCTAATGAAGGAAGTAAAAGATCTTTACATTGAAAACCCTCTGAAAAAGGAGATTGAAGATGATATCAGAAAATGGAAAGATATCCCTTGCTCTTGGATATGCAGATTTAATGCAATCCTGATCAAAATACCAATAGCATAGCTCACAAAATTAGAGGAAACAATCCTAAAATTCATTTGGAAACATAACAGACCTAGAATAGCAAAAGCAATTCTGGGCAACAAAGGCAAGTCAGAAGACATCACAATCCCTAACTTGAAATTATATTATAAAGCTACTATGATAAAACCAGTGTGATATTGTCAATAATTCCAAACATACTCAGCTACCTTATCTTTGACAAAGGAACCAAAGACATTCACTGGAAGAAAGATAATCTTTTTAATAAATGTTGCTGGGAAAACTGGGTTTCTACATGCTGAAGATTATAACTAGACCTATATCTCACACCATGCACTAAAGTAAAATAGAAGTGGATCAAAGATTTAAATATTAAAACAGAAACACTAAATCTACTGGAAGATTGAATAGATACAACGGCTTTTGAAGTCATTGAGGTAGGCAAAGACTTTATGAGCAAAACGTGAATCACACAGAAAATATCACAAAGAATCAGGAACTGGGATCTCATCTTATTAAAAAGCTTTTGCACAGCAAAAGAAACCACCAACAGAATGAAGAGACAACTCACAGTGTGGGAAAAACTTTTTGATAGCTGTTCATCAAAGGATTAATATCTAGAATATATAAAGAACTTAAAAAAAATCAGATCCCCTGAATTGAAAGAGTTCAATAATGTACATCTGAAATGAATAGACACTTCTCAGATAGGAAAGTGCAAAAAGCAAATAAATATATGAAAAAATGTTCAATAATACTAGTCATTTGAGGTATGCAAATTAAAACAACACAGAAATTTCATCTTACTCCAGAAAGAATGGCTATTATCAAAAAAACAACCAATAACAAAGCTGATGGAACTGTAGGTAAAAAGAAACTCTTCTCCATTGTTAACGGAAGTGCAGACTGATGCAACCATTGTGAAAATCAGTGTGAAGATTCCTAAAAAAGCTAAAACTGAAGGATCCATTTGATGTGGCTATTCCCCTTCTTGGCATCTTCCTGAAAGAACCAAAAGCATCATACCACAGTGATATGTCCACATCCATGTTTATGGCAGCACAGTTTGTGGTAGCTAAATCTTGGAAACAATCCAAATGCCCATCAATTGATGAAAAGATAAAGAAGATTTTTTTAATACAATGGAGTACTACTTTGCCATAAAGAAGGATAAAATTGAGACATTCCTAGTGAAGTGGATGCACCTTGAGACCGTAGTTGTAAGTGAAATAAATCAGACACACATGTTTAAATACCACATTGTTCTTCTGGTTTGAGAAACTGAAAGCGTAAATAAGGACCAAAATGTAGAATAGATCCTGGGAAATGAGAAGGGGAACAAGGGAGGGGGAGAAAAAAGAAGGGATAATAAAACAAAAGAGAATAGAAGGAAAAAATGGAAACAAGGCTTTTGTAAATAAGCAGGGGAAGAGGGGTGAAAGGATGGGAGGAGAATGGAGAAAAAAGAGGAAACAAGATATATCATGTGCAGGTACAAATTCCATATGATGAATGCTATCATTACGTATGTCTAAAATGTTCCAATAAAGGGGATCTTTTGCTGGGGATCTAGCTCAGTGGCCTAAGCACCTGCCTGGCAAGCATGAGGTCATGAGTTCAATCCCTGGTGCCAAAACAAAACAAAACAAAACAACAGTTCTTTTAATTTAACCCACAGATTTTCAAGGTTTGAATAGTAAACAGCTTTGTAGAGTCAATCAACCTAAGTAAGGATGGACATGTTACTCCTAACTTTCCTTATGCCTTATGAATTCAAATTTGTAACAAAACTAATCTTTGAGGTTGGCCAGGAAGTTTTTCCTACATTCCTCCAAGCTGGAGTAAGTGTTCTTGTAGTACCTTTGTATACCCCAGTGATTATTTCTGCTTTTTTTAATGTTTGACTGATATAATATTTACATATGACAGTAGATCCTCAATTCTTGACAGAAAATGCTCTTGTTGATTTGGTTTCTTATCACATTAATTTTTAGTTCACTGCCTGGCATCTGGTAGATGACTCCATAGTTGGTGAATGAGTGTGAATTGGAGTAGGAAACCCAACAGTCCCAATATCACAGATAACATTTAAACTCTTACCTCTTTACTTTCTCCATAATAAATGCAAAAATATGTTATTAGGATCATCTAAAATGTTCTCACTGTACTTACTATTACCATGAGCTCTAGGCATTTGAGTGCATTCTCTGTTTTTTAAAAAGAGATAACCTCTAATTGAGTATAAACTGAAAATGCTCCTGACCGTTTGTCTGAAATTTTTTATTTATTCGTTGACTTTTATAATTCTGGTTCTACCTGCTCCAAAATTACACGACTTTTAGTTTAATTACAAACATTTTCCAGTCTCATGTGAAACATTAGCTTAAAATTCTCACTGTATTTAAATGTTTTTCCTCCTGTCTTATACGAATAACTTAGGTGGACACATTCTAAAATATTTTCTATTTAAATTATTGTGTACACAAGTGGGAGACGAAATCACAAGGAAGTCTGTGAAATCTCAAAGTGAGTGTCAGGACTAGGGAAAGAGGGAGGAATCACAGAGAGTAAAGGAGAGCATGAGGGAATTAAAGGAGGCACTAGCAGAGTATAGATGGAAACCCTGCTGCTTCCCATTAGCCCCGCCAAGAAGCAGGCAATAACACCACCTGTCTGTTTGGCAGCCACAGGTATCCGCACATGGTTCATGTTTTTTTTCCTCTCCAGATTTCAAGATGTAGATTGGAGATTCAGCTAGTTAAATCAACAGGTGAAATAAACTGTTGTGAAGCAGAGAGAGAGAGGGAAAAAAAAATCACTCTTAACACTGCTGTGTGGGGAAAGGGAGAGAAGGGAGAGGCAATCCGGAGCTCTCTTCAGGCATCTTGTAAGTTTGCAAAGGCTCCTTGTCTAAAACCTTTTCTTGGCCCCTGGGCTTTGGCAAAGCCGGCGAGCTACCCTGTCAGCTGGCACAGTGCCACTGCAACAGATGGCCAGGAGTGTAGGCAGCAAGGAAAGCATGTAGCATCATCGCAAGTAAGTGCGGAGGGCGAGCTCCACACACAAGCCTGTCCATTAGGCAGCGTGCAGCTCTTGTGCAAAGTGGGGACAGGGAACATTTTGGCGTGCAACTTTGGCTATTATCTTCTTTTGGCAGAAATACAAACATTACCTTATTTATATTTTGGTCTTAGATTTTCTACTCCAAGTCTAATGAGCACAGGATATTGCTAGAGAGTGAGAAAAACATATTCTGAATAAAACAATTGGCCTTTCTGATTTATTTGCCGTGTCTGATTTCCTTCTGCACATTCCAAAAAATTCATCTCCTAAGGCACATCCAGAATCATATCATGGTTTGAATCTTACATTTTTCCTGAAGATCTCTTGCAGCAGTGTTCAGAGGGAGGGTCTTTGGGATGTGACTGAATCATGAGTGCTCTGACCTCATGAGTAGGCTCATCTATTCACTGATTCACAATTTAATGAGCTACAGGGAGGTAGTGGAAACTTCAGGAGGCGGGAATTACTTGGAGAAAGTAGATTCTCATTAGGAGATGTCCTCGCAGAGTGTATTTGGAGATGGTGGAATAGAGGCAGCCAACATCAAAAACTGCTCTGGGATATTTATCCAACCAACAGGTACATGGCTCTGTGCAAAGATAGGGGAATCCCAGGAAGTTGCTCGATTGCAACGTGAATCAATCGGCAACCACGCGAAACACAGAACTACTGATATTTAGGGAAACCTCCCCCCACCCCACCCCCACTACAGGGGTGAAAGAAAAACCGCAGGATATGCGGAATCAATTATTCCCATTAGGGGAAAAATGGGCACCCGCCCTAATAGTTTGGGTCCAGGAGAATGACGATTATGTCAGGAAAAAACAACATGAGATTAGGAGAATAGGCCTATCCCTGGCTCCTGGAAAATCAAACGCCAGGTTAGGAAAGTCTCAATAGGGCACAGGGCAGTGCGCAAAGTCAGCCAAGTGGAAGGAAACGCCACAAAGAAAAAGGGCCGGAAGCAGAGACTATGGCCTTCTGAAAATAGAAGCAAGAGTTCAGTCACGTGAGGTTTGGCTTTGGGAGGCGGTGGGGAGTCAGGATCTGTGAGCAGTGCTATAGGAACCTAGAGAAACTGCGCCCTAGCCCTGAACTCTGCTCCTGCATTGCTTAGACACAGCACCGCACAGATTCGAGCCAGCCACGCCTCCAAGGGCAAGGCCTGGGAGTTCACGGAGCTTTGGCCCGCATTCCAGAGCTACCCGTGCGCTATGTCAGCGAGAGATTAGGCCTACAGCCAGCGTTTTTCTGGTGCCCTCCTTCTCGGATATGGAGAACACTGAGTTTGTGTCTGCGGGTTCCAGACCTGCCAGAGTCTTTACCTACAAACACAGAGGTGGGAATCCCGGTGCCCAGAAGGCCCTAAACAACTTCACCTACTGGGACAGAGACAGAGAAGAACCCTGAAAGAAAACCAACAAAACAAAATAGAACAGAACAAAACAGAACAGAACAGAACAAAACAAAACAAAACAAAACAGATTTCCATATCATCCTCTTTATCAGGAAATATCCAACAATAGAAGTCTGGGGAAAAATTTAATCTCTGGTATAGAAGAATTTTGATCCCCCTGCCTCCCGTATTGGAGATTAAACCCAAGGCCTTCACACTGAGCTACATTCCCAGCACTTTTTTCTTTTTCTTTTTTCTCTTGAGAGAACATTGTGGTTTAGATGCAGAATATCTGAAATTCTTATGTGCTCAGAGGTGGGTTTTTGGTAGGTGGTTGGATGGGGGTGGTTATTCTCCTCTGAGGAGGTCAAAGCAGATTTATTAGGAGGTGGGGCCTGGTTAGAGAGCAGTTATGGGGTCCTGACACTCCCCCCTCAGTTTCCTGCCCACCATACGGTGGGCAGTTTTCCTCTGCCACAGGTCCTTTTACCATGAGGTTTCTGCATTTGAGCCTGCAAGTCTCAGATAGACACTTGTGAAACTTTGAGCCAACATCAATCTCTCCCCCTTCAAATTTTGGCTACCAGGTATTTTGTCCCAGGGACAAGAAATGACTCAGACAGACAGAACCTCACTAAGTCACCAGGTTGTCCAAGCTGAGCTTGAACTTTTGATCCACCTGTCTCAACTCACCAGAATATAGAGATTGCAGGCGTGCACCACCATACCAGCTATCTTTTTCTTTTGGGTGTATTTGTGTGTGTGTATAGGGGATAGGTGTGTAAGTGCATATGAATGTTATCGTGTTTACTTCTACAGTGTCTAACCTTGTTTTGCCATGTTCTTCATGAAAAAAATAAGTTATTCCATAAGGTTTTATAACTTTGTATTTCTTCTAGTTCATTAATTGAATTCAATCTTCCTCTATATTCTCTTACTTTCCATTTATACTTCCTTCTTTTCTTGCTTTCTTTCCTCTTTCATATCCTTTTTACTTTGTATGTAAGTATTATCATCAAAGCCTATTTTTTTCCTTTTTTTTTTTACATTATTCTCTCTTTTTTTAGTTGGGCTAGTGAAATACTAGAGCTTTTTAAAGAAGTTTTAAAATTACATGTGGAAATATAGTGTTTTTTTAGATGTTGCTATTACAGGTAGTTACTCTTTTCTCAAAAACCAGTGCTAGGGATAGAGCCTAGTATTTTGAATATGTTGAATAGTGCTTTCATGCTGAAACACACCTACAGTCAAGCACACATTGTAAAGAGAAAGCAGCTTTCTAAAAAATATCTGCATGCAGTAGTGGTAGAGATATCTAGCTCAACTAATCTGAAAACTTCAACACAAAAACACGAGAGTCCAGAGAAACCTCCAAAAACAAGAGTCCATAACAAGAAACCTCTGAAAATTCCCAACTCCCCAAAACTGATCTCACAAATACTAAAGTGGGTAAAATTCCAAAGAATTAAAAATAACTGATATTTAAAATGGTCAATGCCATCAAAGAAGATATAAAGCAACTGAATGAGTCAATTGTTAAAATGATTAGTGAACTAAAATATGATGCAAATAAACAGAAGAAGACAATGAAATAAATAAAAGATTATTTCAGTAAAGAGATAGTGATTCTGAAGAAGAACCAAACAGAAATCCTGGAAATTAAATCTTCAATTATTTAAGTAGAAAACTGAATTTTAAATCTTAGCAATAGGTAAGATGAATCAGAGGAAAGAATATCAGGGTTTGAACACAAGGTGGATGTGCTAGAACATACAGATGGTAATAAAGAAAAAAGAATAAAAACTATTGAAAGATTACCCAGAAGCTCTTGAACAATTCTAAAAGAACTAATTTAAGACTCATTGATTTTGAGGTGAGTAGGGAAGTATAGGCTAATGTCAGAGATACTATTCACTGGAATTATAACAGAAAAGGCTGCAGATCTGGACATGGGTAACTGGGTATTAAATGCATTTAGAACCTCATTGAGGCATGATCAAAAAAGAATCTCTCCATGATATATCACAGTCAAATTGCCAAAATTCAAAAAAATTAAAGAATATTAAAAAGTACAATATTTTTATTCTATGTGGACTTTCTGTGATATTATATCTGAAGTCAGTAAGTATGAAGGAACAATGTTGTCAAGTTTTTTTTTCTAGATACTAACTGATATTCCAGTATTAATGTTTTCCATTCTTGAAACTCTCAGAGAAAAAATGCTTGTGACATTAATTTTCCTTATTTTAAACCCAACTCTTTTCTAACACTTTTTTAGATTCAGTAAAGAAAGGAAATTTTATCATCTTCTTGAAGATACTTATTCTGTGTAACAGTTATCTATTGCTGCAAAACAAATTATCACAACAAGCTTGGTGACATGCAGAAATAGGCATTTAATCTTACAGGTCTGAAAGAGTCTCAGAATTGGCTGATCGAGGCTAAGTTGATATAGGTCCACATGATTTCATCTATTAGTTGGAGTAGGTGTTTAGCTTGGCTAAGTTCTCCTTTTAGCCGAGGTAGAAATACAAATGGACAAACTCAATCACTGAAGGATTTTGTGATGCCTTCGATGATTTCACACCAACTAACAGTCTGTTCAAAAAAACCAAAGTGAACAAATATATTTTGCAGCTTGTTGTGGGGGAGGGGCGGGAAATGTAGTTCTTTGAGTAAAAGAATGGCAATTAAGACAGGGGTTAAAGGGTTGAAGGACTGAAGTCATCAGTCCAGTTTCTGCCTGCTCTTTATTACATAGCCCCATTATATTCCTGCTCTAAACAATTATGTACTGCAATCGCTAAATATCTGTATCAGACCTTTTGTTTATATTTCCACACTAAATGTGAGTCTCGAATTTTTTCAACCACTCCAAGTCTATTGTGAATAAAAAATATTTGAAAGATGACACTGTTCTGTTTGAGAGTACTCAGATAAAGACCTTTTTCAGGTAGAAATTATCACCATAGAACCGTGCTCACCACTTAGTACATGATAAGACCCCTTTGCTCTACTTCTCTAGAATCTGAAGTCTGTATTACCTAAAGACTTTGTAATCAACAATGTACTCACTGAGTTTCGGGTTTGAATTTCCCTTTATTAAGGATCAGATAAGAGGTGGTAGGAGAAGGAGAGGAAGAGGGACAGGAGAAGAGAAAACAGAGAGAAGAGATTATTCCTGTGTGTATGAATTTAGATATACATTTGATTAAACAGAATATATGTATTTATAGTTACACATAACCTTTATTTCTGTAATAACTGTGGTATTAAATGCATCCTATATCCATCAATAAATATGAAATATGAATTTGTGTTTATGTTGTATTTTAGAATGAATAGACACATACACACACACATATACCTATGACTACTATTTAAATTTAATCAGATGCACCTTGACAATCCCTGGTCCAGACCTGTTAGAAAAGTTACAACTTAAGGTTTTGGCTCATATCTTATTTTCATGCTAACCAGGCAGAACAGGCTGATTTAGGCATTTGGCAGCACCAGAGTACCTAATCTGTTAACATTGCTTTGCATCACATCATGTTCTAGACTTTCTAGGAGCAATGTTTTATTATTTTTGGAGCTCACAGATTGCATTTGAAACAGTCAGGAATATTTTACAGATTGTTTTAGTAAACTTACTCATATTTTGTCCCAATAGATAAAAAAATACACTGCTTATAAAGCGTTAGTATTCATAGCATTTTAGTAATAGGCTAATGTTTTACTGGACGACACCAAGGACAAAAGATACACATATACTTGTTTGAGTTCATTCATGTACATGGGGTGTGGGCATGATGAAATAGCATATTGCTATTATTTACATAAGGTGAAGCTTTCACTGAAATCTTGTTTTAAATTTACTCCTCACACCTGAGTATTTTGTGCCTTTAATCCTTCCTTGCACCCTGTAGTAAACCTGTAAACATGACTTCATCTTTAGAGCTACTTGGGTGATGCTATGTGTATTTGGGTCAGAGTTTGCTCTCTCTGTGATGGTAGGATCTGTTGCCTGGTTATTTGTGGTTATTTTTGCAGCACCTGTGGATTCCAAGATTGCCAGTTTGTTTCATGAGAAGCTTATGTCATGTTTTTTATGGACACAGGTGTTTCCTGATTGTCTATTTGATTTACTATACAGAGAGACCAAATTAAAACAGAACAAATAAACCCTGCTAGTTACTTTCCCTTTTTATACACATTTCCATTGTCATATCCAAAAGCATTGTTTAAAGTAAACCTGAATGGTCTGCCACCATATCATAATGATTTAGGAAAACCTAATACCAAGCACATTGCCTGCAAAGTCTGCTGAAGGTATAAATGAATATATGACTGAATAGTATACATATATGTATGAATACTTTTATTATAAATGGTTTTTACCAACAAGACCATGGAAAAAGCGTTCTACTTTTATTTCTATTCTTCTTTTAAACCTGCCTTCCAGATACTATTCTCAATATTCAGACACTGTTGGAAGCATCATGTATCAGGAAAGAAAAGAGATAAGGAAAGTAAAATGGACCAAATCTTTCAGACCATTAATCAAACCCATAATTCCCATTAAGGCAGGTAAGACAATGAATAGTGCTAAGAAAAAAATTACTCTATATCAGAAGCATATTTAAAAGCTAAAATCAACGACTGTTGTCCCAGGGCACAGCTGAGATTCTTCTAAAAGACAGAGAAGTTAGAAGACCCTCATTAAGAAGATGTCACCTGCAAGCACTGATAAAACAGGAAAGAAAAATGTATCTAAAGTTCCAACCAAATGTAGTTCATATTGTTCCTCCCACTCCGAGTCTCTGAATAATTCTCTAAGTTGCAATATGAGTAAAATGGAGCTTGAAATAGACAAAATGAGACTAGAGGGATTTTTTCCCCTTCCGTGTAATATCTTAATGGAATTGCTACTCTCTGCCTTCTGCGAATTGACTGTTCACCCCATCATATGCTTAAGGAAAATTCTAAATTTCCAAGTAATTCATGGATTTTCAGTACTCACTAGTGCCATGTTTGCAGATACCCCAAACTTAATATATTCCGTGGATGTATTTATATATTTGTGCCATATCCAGTTAGAGTAAGTACCCTTTGTATTTGCCTGTTTTAATGAAAGTGATAGCTAACATGTGAATGAATGCCTCTTCTGAGGGTAAAACTAAGCCTAGAAGCCAAAAACTGTAGTAGTTAAATATGTGCCAATTCTCATGAAAAGAGCAGCCACAGGCAATAAAGGTTGGGCTGAATGCACAGAACCAGAGAAACTCTCCATGAGTCACCTTCTCTGTAATCTATATGCCTGCCTAACCCTTTACTAAAGCTGCCCTTTTCCCCATTAACAGATGCATGCACCCACGCACATCCTATAACCCAAATGAGAGCAGAATTTCTGTTTCTTCTTCCCTTAACAAAATGCCAACACCCTTTCTCCCTCTTTTTCTCTCTCTGTCTCTTTAAAGAACAGTTTTGAAAATTTGTGCATTTATGCATCACTATTTGGAATCCTTGAAACAGACATATTTCAGATTTCAGAGAAGAATGATTCTCAGAAAGATTTGTACTATAGGCATGGAGAGTGACAGTTAATTGGTTCCTGTACCCAGTTAACCTGTTAGCATCTAGTTTTTAAGGCTCCTAAAACTACAACTTATTAAAACCCCAAACCAATATTGAACCAAAGCAAAAAGAATTTTATATCATTCAATATATGGATTCAAAACTTCCCTGAATTACCTGATTTTGGCCATTCTCATGAAGAAGTTATGAAAGGGAGTTCTTCATCTTGCAGAGTCCCTGACATGATCTGCTTTATTTCTACGATAATGCAGAGTCATCTCCAAGCTAATTGTGCTCACTCATTTCTTTCATTGACTCAATGAACAGGTGCCAGGCCCCACGTTACCTAGCAAAGACTGTGGAATGGATTGAGATATAGTTTCTGTCTTCAAGAATACATGATTTCATGAGGAACATAGACACAAACGTATAAAATTAGGAAATTGTGTATTTACATATACAAGTACCATATGGGAAATGAGTTATGGAAAGAAAAAAGAGAAGCTCAGGAGTTCAACCTAGAGTTGTTGGGAAGGCTGCATATAGGAACTCCAGATGACGGCCGTGGCTTGCTGTTATGGTTTATATCCATATATATCCTCAAACTCATGCACTCAGAGGCAGGGCCTGTGGAAGGTGATTGGGTTATGGGGGTATTACAGCAGGTTTGGTGTTAGGAGGTGGGGTCTGGTGAGAAAAGGCTGATTAGTCAGGGCATGACCTGGGGGTGTTTGTCTCCCTCCCTGGATCCATCATTTCTTCTCCCTGAGTCTTGGCCTTCATGATGTGAGCATATTTTCTCTGCCCAGACCCTTCCATCATGTCACTGACCATGTGAGGACTGAAACTTCTAAACCATGAACCAAAGTAAACCTCCTCTTCTTTAAGTTGTGTGTGTGGGTATTTTGTGCCAGTGAGGTGGAAAATGACTATGGCACTTTACTAGCTGAGGAAAAGGGCATGTGCTAGGTCATATTGTGTGGATGGTAAGGAACTCCCTAGGATTGACACATAAGGTGGTCGAGACTCTGTGTTTACATCATCCATTAAAGTAACCAGTATCATAAACATCTAGTTCCTCTGAGCACTAACCACATTTCAGATGTGCAGTAGCTCTAACTGGCTACCAAACAGCTGGACAGTGAGGATATAAACATGTGCATCATGACAGAGTTCCACTGGACATCACTGGTGTAAAAATCAGGGAGGGAATTAGAGATGAGGGGTGGTGAACACAAAGATTTATTGAAGCTGTGATTGAATAGATTTAAGCAAAGACAGAATAAAAAGGGAGGCTAGAAGAGGCAGATGTTCCCCACCATTTAAGGATGGTTGGGGGAGGAGATGGTACCAATAAATAAATTTGAAAAGAATAGTGAGGAGAGGAATGGAAAGCAGCGAGAATAGAATCCTGTAAGATGCCCTCCAAGGAGAATGTTTGGAGAAATTCTCCATTGTTAGTGATGGCCAACATTATAGTAAACCTTGTGAAACCTGAAGATTGCTCTTTAAATCTAAAACTTAGGAAGTCATAAGTGTTGTTAAGGAAAAGCAGGTTTAGGGAAGGTTGGTTAAGTGAAGTTTTGTGAGTGCATTGAAATGGATGTGGATAGAAGAAAAGTTGGAGCATGTAGTGAACTGAATGGTGGCCCTAGATTCGTTCTTGTGACAACCACCAGAAAATTGCAAGAGGAAAGCATACATGTATTTTCCCCTAGAATCTTTGGGAGGTGAATGACCCTACCAACACCTGATTTCTGATTTCTGGCCTCGTGAGTTGTGTAAGGATGAAGTTCTGCTGTTATAAGCCACATAATTTGCATTAATTTTTTACAGCCACTATAGAAAACTAATACTAAGGGCCTTAAGAAGACAGTAGGAAGATAAAAATAGAGACAGATTTTGACAAATTGTTACAAAATTAAATGTTCTCAGGGAGAGGTAGATAGAGAAAATGGTTGGAGTGAATTTGGGAGAAGCAAAGCCTGGTGAATTTGAGATCGCATGCTCAATCTCCAAAATTAACTTGCAAATGGTATCACTAAATACTTCTCCCACTCCTCACACCTTGTTACCCACCTATCATATTTATTGCAACATTCCTCTAATTCAATGTGTCTTGCATATGCATGTTTATACACCTAGAGTCTTAGACATTATGTTTACCATTTTAGCAAACTTTATGTAGTATTTAAATCTCTGTCAATCTTTTGACACTATAGTATATGCTTCTCATTAATTCTAAATCCTAGAACTAACTTAATTCTTCAATTTCTCTAGAGAATTTTTGGAACTTGAATGATTTTTCCATTACATATTCAAGTTCTCTGACAACTCTTAGACCTTCCCTACCAACCAGCTTTGTTTTCATTCACCTCCAATTCCTTCTAATTTCCCCCACAGTACCTGCCTAAGAATTTTACTTTTAAAAGCATAACCTGTCTCTCTTCTTATCTTTAATGAGAAAGGTGAAATTATTAGGCATGTACTTCTTCAACTCTTGTTCCTTTCACTTCACAATTTCTTTATGCCTTTTCTGCATGCTGTTTTCTTTTTATCTTTGAGAAAGTAGTCATTTTTTTCCATTTTTAAGCCTGATTTTTCTCCTTAAAGATAAGACTTTGCTTTTTCCTTCTTTCTGAATGTGTATGTTCCTTTCTACCCACTATTTCCTAAGTATTGTTCTCTCAATTCACTTCTGTTTACATCCTTCATTGAATGATCTCACTCAGCTTCCTAGGGTAATTTCTTTCTGATCTCCATCCTCTCTCTTGGACTCTCTGACTACTGGCCATCTTCAAATAGATTGATTATAAAAATTCAGACACTGATCTTAAGCATTCATTTACCATCATTTTCTCTAAAATCCACTTCACTCCGAGAAAGCTGTGTTTTTGTTGACACAGGGGAAATTCTCTAGAATCTTTGGTATAATAAAACATATAATTCCCCAACTTACTGTCATGCTCAGAGAGAAAAGACTTATATGAGCAAGCATGAATTGACCAGTTAAGAACCCATTTTTATTTTATTTTATTTTATTTTTAGCAATAGGCAAAGTGTTATGTCCAAAATTTGTAAGCTTTTAGCCTGTGGGAGATAGCTATTCTTATGGACCATGTTAAAACAATTATTGGAAACATCATATAATCAAAGTAAATAGTGGCAATGCCCTCTTTCTCCTTTTCTCAAGAGAGCCAGATATTGGGAGAGTACATCTTCACTTGACATTGCTCTAGTAAGTTCTTTGCTAGTGATTTTAGGGTGGAGGCAAAAGTTAGGCCAATCTCTGTGCTGTCTCTCTATTACCAGCCTCCTTGTCCATCGAGTTACCATCGAATATACAGTGAATATGACTCACTCGGGGTCATCAAAGCACGAAGAATGTACAAGGAAACATCACTGCTATCAGTATGATTGTTAGGTTCGTTATCAATATGGTGATCTCTGAAGTTTGGTTCAGACTTGGAAGTCTTTGACTTGATAAATGAACTTGATATGGTGTATAATTTGTTAAGGGTGCTTTTTAAATTCATTTATTTATTTATTCATTTATTTATTTATTTTTTTGTGGTACTGGGGATCAAACTCCGGGCGTTCTACCACTGAGCTATAAACTCGGACTTTTTTATTTTTTATTTTGAGACAGAGCTTTGCTAAGTTGCCCAAAACAGCCTTAAATTTGGGTTCTTCTGCTTGAGCTTCCTGAGTATATGGGATGACTGGCATTCATCACCACACCTAGCTAAGTATATTCTTTAAGTTGCTGCTTCTTGTTCCAAGTGTTTAGTGCTTAGTATGTAGGTGTCTCATGCTTTTTTTTGGTTGACAACAGATAACTCCTTTTAAAAAAATCATTTTTCTTAGCATCCCAATAAATATTAATAAACTCATTGAGATAATGCATTGCTTAATTAAAATGTCTGCTATGAATTTTGGCTTGATAGTGTTACCTTTTGGAGTAGAGCTATCTGCCTCAGAATGTTGCTCTGCTTGTATTTAAATATAAAGTAATAGAAGAGAATCTTGTTTTCATATTGTATGTCAGTGTACTTATATGTCTATGTGTACAAGGAATGATTTTTTATATGAAATATTTTTTATTAAAGAAGGCATTAAAGTAACCTTGATTATGCAATGTAAAGACACATAACCCTTTCAAATTCTACATCTTATTGCCTCTGTACTCAATTAGGTACAAACACAAACTCTAATTCTTATATAGTGTTTAATTGTACAGATTCCATAAAAATCAGTTAATATAAAGAAAACAAATTCTCTTTTTTATTGCTATGCTAAATACTTTTGCCAGCAAAGGCTTTTGGGGGTGCTTTTTTATTTATGGATTTTTCACAATGCTGGAGAGCTTTTGTCTTTTTTAGTGCTTTATATTTATAGTTGTAGGATGATCATTTTCTGGTTGGTTTCACATCAAGCTCTTTCAGAACTAGTTGGAGGAGTAATAGTTTTATACGCTTTATACTTTCTCCCCCTGAGTCCAATGTTAAATCTTTTTCACTCTCTCAGTGACATTGCAGTATATTATGCTATACATTCTTAGGCTATTAACTTTGGGCACTGCTAATGATTTTCTTTTTATATATATACAGCACATAAAATGTTGCTTATTAAAATAGGGAAACTCAAAATATAATCAACCCTAGCAGCAAAAGGAAAAAAAAAGGAGTTGGAGATTTTTTTTTCCAAAGTGAGATTGCAAGAGAGAAATGGGTTTGCAAACTCTCAGTGTTGGAAACAAAAGTAAATTATAAAAGACCCCTAAAGGGAAAGATTTTGTTTTCTTAAAAAACACCTTGCTTGGTATTCCATTCCTACATTCAAAAATTTTAAAGTCAACACATTTGTAAAATTAGTGCTAGCAGCATAACAGATTTCTTAACTAGAAGAAAATGCTTGTGGTTCCGAGACGATAGAAGGGATGACAAGGTAGATTCATGAAATTCACTGGAATCCTGCCCCTTGTGCTCATGTACTTGTCAACAAGCTCCAAGGAGTAGCTCACCTTGAGTTCTAGAAGTTCACTGTCTGGGAGAATTTAAGCCAGAGGTGTCAATGTGCAAATGTAACTGGAAAACAAAGTCTGTTGGGAACAAAATTTAACAAAAAAAGACTTTGAGGAACAGGGCGATTGAAAAATGACCCCCCCCCGAATATAAGAAATGAAGTGATTAGAAAAAAGCAACCAATATTTCCATCTGAAAAATGAAGGTTGTGTAGTTCTAAAACAAAGTCAAAAACTGAAACAGAAATAAAAAACCAACCAACCAAACAAACAAACCAAAACCAAAATCAAAATCAAACTAAGTCAAAGGAAAGAAAACAAAAATTGTCTTTGAAAACCACTGGGTTCCTGACTTACTTTACTATATTTCTTTATACTTATATTTTTTGAACAAATAGAATGTTAGGATTTGTACCTAAAATGTCCCCCAATGCCTCATATGTTTAGAGGTGGGGCTTCTGGAGTCAGAGTACTCATCAGTGGATTCATCCACTGTTGAGTTCATAGTAATCCACTGATGAGTACATAGTGAAATGTGTAGTCAGTAAATGAAGCCTGTTGGAAGAGGTGGGTTACTGGGAATATGATCCGAAAGGTGTTTTATAGTTTGTGTTTAAATGTCCCCCTAAAAGCCTCATGTGGTCATAAAGGGCAGGCCTTTCAAAGACAGCTGAGTCTAGAGTTTGTGATTGGTTTGTTGTCTAGCACTGGGATTGGCAGTGTGAGTGCTGCGCCCACCCAGGGGTGGGTAACTGGCATACAATGTAAGGGAGGGAAGGAGGTGTGCTTTCCCTTTTTTGCTCTTTTTGTCCTTGTTTCTTGCAGCTGCCATGAATGGCTGCCCCTTAGCCATGCCAACCTGCCTTGGAGCCAGCTGAGTATGGGCTGAAACCTCCAAAAACTGTAAGCTAAATAAACTTTTCCTTCATTCATTTTGGGCTTCAGATATTTTGTCTCAGCAATGAGAGAAAAATAACCAAGACAGGGTGTAATCTTGTCCCTGAATCTTCCTTTCTCTCTCTGCTTTTTGGCTACTGTGGGTTTCTCCTCTGCCATGCCCTTCTACCATTTTTCTTCACTGAAGACATCTGATCATGCATGAACTGTGTCCTCTGAAACTGTCAGCCAAAATAAACCTGTCTTTCTTTAAGTTGTGAACATCGGGTATTTTGTTCTACAAAGGAAAAAGCAACTAATAGGAGGATTCAGAAAAACCTTTCAAGTTGCATCAACACCTAACTGGACCATTGGCAGATGAAGCAATCTGTGGATGAAGAATGGGATAAGGATGGATGGAAGGAGAAGAGAGTTGAACAAATAAAAATAGGATAGGGATAAGAAGTTGTATATGGAGACGAGAGAAGAGAAAATCAATGGAAAAACAGCAGGTAGCGAAAAAGAAGAAAGTAAAGTAGGAAAAGAAATCGGACTTTTGTTACAACTTAAACCATGCCTAGAAGTACATGCTAGTGATGTGGCACATACAGAAATGAGAACATAAAATATGTCCCTTAATGCACAAAAGGAGACTGAAAAAACATTTGCACAATATTTATTGGGGTTTCCTTAGCAGCACACAGATGGCCACATCTGATTGGGTCCATCCTGCCTAGATTTGCTCCCTTGGGGCAATGGCAGGGGAAGCACTGAAGTGGCCTAGTTCTCTGTCTTTACAGATGTTCATCTGCTGCTAGAAAATGGTGTCCAAGATGAGCGAAGTCATCAGACAGGAAGTGAGGTCAATGTTAGGTTTACATGCCAGGAACAGGAGATGTGGGTATTTTGGAGGGTTGTAGCTAGTCAAACCCTAGCTCTGCTCCTTGAAATGGCCAGAGAGGCTAGTCTGAGAGTCACCTATACTCCTTGGAAGGACCTGGGGAAAGAAAAAGATTAAAGCAAACACTGAAATGTAATTGTTACACATTTACCCCTCTTTCAAAACAGATTTATTATGAACTACTCAGAGTTCTTGTGCTCGTTTCGGCAGTACATATACTCAGAGTTCTTTTCTTGAATTTCCTAAATTCAGAATCTGACGTCCTAGCAGAGACATTTTCTCAAAATAAAACTGGGTACTTTCTCAGGAGCTACATTTGCAAGGTTAAAGTGTGGTGTATGCCTTGGCCTTTTTGGATACTCGGTGGAGAGATAATCAGTGGATTTGTTGTCTCCAGGAAACAGAGAAGAAAACAATCAGCTCTGTTTTCCTCCCGGGGCCTAGGGAGTGAGCTGTAATGAGGGAGCACAGGAAGGCACTGGAGCTCACAAGTCCGAACACACAGGTTAGCACCATCTGGCTGACCTAACTCACAGGTGTGCGGTTGCCTGGTAACACTTGAGGCCTCAGGGTGCTTTTAGAAGCCCTGAAGTTTGGCTTGGAGAGGTGTGGGCACAGCTTGGGGTGATTGTGAGGGCAGGGCCAAGGGAGTCACTTTCAGGGCACCTGGCAGTGCAGGTAGCTGCTCCTCACCCCTGTGGCAAGTGAAAACAGGCCAGGCCTGGCCCTAAAGGGTGGTTCTTCTTTCTTAGCTGAATGTGTGGTGGTAGGGATCTCTGATTAGCAGCGATCTTACAGATGCAGATGGGAGAAAATGGAACCTGCACTTTGCACTATAGAAAGTCCAGTCTATGTATGTATGTACGTATCTATCTATCTATCTATCTATCTATCTATCTATCTATCTATTCTATCATCTCTTACATTTATAGTTTTAGTCAAATATATTTATATTCTACCCTTTATAAATCTATATTCTAAAAATTCTTCTAAACATTGACACATTTAGAAAGCATATTTTCATATCTGTGAAGGACTATATCTATATATCTATATCTATATTTGTATCTCTCTATATATATCTTTTCCTGTTTTGAAAGAGCCACTGACTGGTTGAAAACACCTGGATTCTAACTTCAAGTGTGAAACTTTCTTTATCCTCAACATTAGAAGGGAGTTATTCATTCATTTGAGTCATGTGAAATCTCAGATTCTTATGTGTTCTAAGAAATTCAGCATTTCCTTACCTCTTTAGGAATTCTTGAGTTTGATTTTTCTCTCCTGTGGCCTGTACTGCCTTCTTACATAGGTGTAATTCAGATCATGAATCTTCATGCAGTCCCTTGTACTCCTATAGAGTCTGCTGCTTCCAAAACTATTTATCTAGAAAATTTATGAATCTGGGACATTTTGCTCCTAAATGATACCAGATGTACAAAGACTCACTTAGTTCTAAACTAATGCTTATTTGTCTTTTGGTAGGTAGTAGTAATTATTCATCAGGATCTTTAGAGATCTATAGTACATCTCATTTCACTTGGTCAGGTGAACTTTAAGTGCTTTTCTACCTTGTACACTGTTATGGTTTGTGATTGGATGTCTCCCCAAAGCCTCATGTGGTCATAGGGGCAGGGAGTTTTGAAGACTACTTACTAAACTTGGACCTCTTGTTTTCATTCCCTCACCTCAGGAAACAGAGTTACAGTATTTTCAGCTTGACTCAGCAGGGTGCCAAAGTCCTCACTTTGTAAACATCCTCAACCTGTGCAAGAGGAGAACATGGAGTTGGTGTGAGTGTTATACCCATCCTAGAGCAGGTAGTCTACTTACAATATAAGGGAGGAAAACAGGCTTGCTTTCTCTGCATTTTGCTCTTGTTGCTTTTGCTGTCTTCTGCCTTCATGAATGGTTGCCCCTCAGCCATACCAACCTGCCTTGGAGCCAGCTCATCACAAACTGAAACCTCCATAAACTGTGAGCTAAATAAACCTTTCCTCCTTTAACTTTGGAGGTTAGATATTTTGTCCCAGCAAGAAGAGAAAAGTAACCAAGACATACACCATGAACAGATAGGTACATTGCTAAGATGTACAGCAGAATAGATTGTGCTTTGTTGTGGTCTTGGACTAGAACTAATTTACAAAAGCAGATCCAATGTTTGAAAAAGCCAGCATCATTCAAACTCTGCTCCAATAAAGTAGTTTGGCTCAGAAATGGGATAATGTTGGTAACCAGTTGATCTCTTCTAATTCTTGTCTTTATAACTCTTTCCTGTGTGTAGGAGTCTTACTTTTTCACCTTGAGACATCCAACTGCTACTGACTCTGTTCAGAATGAAGATTAGATGAATTATCTCATAAAGTGATAGGGGAACTAAGAATTTGAGGTTGAAAGCAGGGGCAACCAAGCTGCTTTGTTAACACGTGGAATTAGGCAGACCAACAGGGAGATTACACAGGCTAACCTTCCTAGCCCAAGGGCCATAATTCTTCTTTATATGTTTGTGTCATGTGAGGAGAGATTTATAGGCATTCTTTCAACACTTATCTCACAAATATTTATTGAACACCTACTCTATTCTGAGATCTGCAGAAACCAGAGATGCAACAGGACATATTTGCTTACTATACTTGTGTTGCTTCTTGTAACTGCTGCTAGGTCGCACCTAAGGATCCATCCATGCACTGATTTATGTAAAGATATACGTAGAGCTGGCATTGTCAATATTTGCAAAGTCTAAAACCTGGAGATTTGGAGGGAGCTTATTTTCTTGGGCATGTACTTTTATGTACCTTAGAGTGAAACACAGGTTGCATTCATGTTAAAAAAACTTTAAAAATGTCAAAAACCAATCAACCAACCAAATAAAAAACTCACACTATGTAAACAGAACTGAAGAGTGGGGGAAAGAGGCTTGAAAGCATTTTTCAGTAGCCAACCTAACTACACCCCCCTTGATTCTGGTACTGTAGGATATTAGCATCAAATATATATTTGAGAAGATGTCTTTCTAAGAAAAGTAAAAATGCTGGCATAAGGTTGTTAATAATTCAATAGGTGAAATTTTTCTGACTTAATCATCACCAACTCCAAGGTCTAAAATACAGTGAAAGATGCTTAGTTCATTAAAGAGATGCTGTGTTTGGCATAAAAGATGCAAATATGCTTTTGGTAGGCATCATCATCAATGATGTTATATCTCACCTGTGTGAATGAGGAAAATACAACCTTTGTAAGGTGTCTGGCAGACTCCCAGAGGTTCACTGAGTGCCCAAGATGAGGACTTGGCAGAGGAGCTTCTGTTTCCATACATGTCAACCCTCTTTAGGCATTGGAACTTCTTCCTAAAGTGGGAGCATGGGGTTTCAAGTGAGAGTGGATCTACAGAAAGAGTTTAGCTATGCAAACTCCAAAGCAGTGTCACCCAACTGGTCAAAACTTGAAACTCCTATAATGCTTTTTCATTATGTCTTCTAGAGAGTTCAGGCCAGTAAAAACATGTTGTACAAAACAACAAAACAAAACAAATTGTCCAGCTATGGATTCTCTCTTTCAAAGGCATTAGGCATATTGGATATACTTTATCCAGCTCCTTACACACCAATATACTGACCTTCTGGAAATTCCAGTATGGTTCTTTCACTAGAAAAGCACCATTGAGTTCTTCTTGCACAGTCCCAGTTTTCTCTTGTTTTCCTGGTATACATATTACTATTGTGGGCCCATTTCCCTCTCAGATGTACTCTAATTTGAATGGTGAAGTGTAGGGCACCATGTCTTTAACCTGAATCTTAATCTCCTAAGAGTTCAGAGTAATTCCTCCAGGGTCCCCCTGACTTTGCCTCTGTAATTGATAGTAATTGGGATAAATCAATCTAATCTCCCCACAATTCAGTATGGTTATCTATATTGTGTTTGCATGGAGCAATATCATCTATTTCATCTCCAATACTACAATAAGGTATTAGTCACACTAATCATGTTATTTTGATTACCATTTTGGGAGCTTATTTTGTTTCTCAGAGCTTGATTGCTTGGATAGATGTTGGAGGATTTTTCATAATTAATAGCTGGAATATGGAGGATTCTTCATGCCATTCTAAGAGTTTTGGGCTTCATGCAAAGCAGAGGAGAATGACATAGTATTCCCAATAGGTCAGTAATGTGACTAAATATTTGCTTCAAAACAGTGTATTTAAATAATACAGATGAGCAGAAATTGGAGCAGTAGCATTGAAATTTGACTGAGATACCTTCTCTGTAAGAAATCTTAAAACTAACATCCTCTTGAACTCAGATGAGGAAGAGCTGCTATTGTCAGTGAATTTCAATTATATTCCTATCACTTCTGCTTAAATTTCTCAAATATAGAACACTGGAGTAGTATTTCCTTAGCTGTCATCTTTCAGGAAGGTTTGTGTGTGCTATTAACAAAGTATTGCAGCATCATGGAGCAGGACGCCTTTCAGCGCTGAATCGAGTGATTCCCGTGTGCTAGGATATAAATTGCTAGCTGCTTGGGGACTCATCGGGATGAAAGATGTTTTATTTACTGTCCTTTGAGATGAAAGATGCATAATTTATAACACTAGGATTACTATTTTATTTACTCTCATGATGCTGAAATCACATTCTTTTCTAGTGATGGAATTGCAGAATCCTTTTTAATTTGTGGGCAAGAAGAGTCTTATTAGAAACTGCAGAGTTGGAGGGTCTGGCTACACAAAAGTGGGTGTTGTGTGAAGGAAGCAGTATGCTCCTTTTGTTGTTAACACAAAGGCTTTATTCTCTTCCTTACGAGTGTTAGTAAGATGTGAAGCACGTGTGCATGAGGTAGAAATATTGGCTCTTGCTATGTTCGTGGAGGCGTATGGTTTATGATGACATCATGAAGCACATTCTGTAAAAGTGTCTTAAAATATCATAGTCATAGACTTGGCACAGCCTTCCTTCCCAGTGGCCCAGGGCCTCTGTATGGCCTTCTTCTGTGTTCCCAGGCAATTATATGTTTTCAGCATCAAGACAGATAAATAATGTCACATTTAGGATGTGTCAGTGTGCTTTGTTACTAAAAGCGTTAGGATTTTGTTGGGTGGAAATCGATTTGCGATTTCGTTAGAAAGGCTAATTTTGTTTGTTGGGCTTCTTGCTTTTAATAAAAAGGTGTGACTCACTTCTTGGCAGCAAGGTTTGGGGAAATTTTCTTTGATTTTGTTTTTTTATGTTTACTTATACCTGCCTGTGTCAGATGGTTTGTGTGTAGATCAGGGTGAGGCAGAAATCCTGAAGAATTGTTTTCTAACTGATTTTGCCACCAGCATACCTTTCTTTCCCTCCTTGTGGAACCAATGCCATCTTCTCAATGTTAGGGCTCATAGCAAGAGAGAACATTTGGACACGAAAGGGTTAGGGGAGTGTGTGGCTTCTTTTTCCTTATGTTCAATTCTGCTAAGAGAAAAGCACTTATCCTTAGACTGGTGGCCAAATAACAGTAATAAGGAAGACAAGAGGTCTGTCTCTGAGATCTTCAGAGTAGCACTAGTCAAATAATTGAGCATGAACTATTCAGAACAGTTATTGAATAGCATTTTTAGATAGAAAATTCCATTTAATTGCATGATTCTGTTTCATTAGGATATAAATTTGCTTTCTTACCTAAAGTGAGTTTGACATTCCTGTGAATGTTCTTTAGGAAATATAAAACGTATGTCTAGAAACTGAAATTGCCCTGTCCTCCATCTCCAAGGCAGGGAAATGTGACTTCAAACAAAAAAAAGATACAAACAAACAAACAAACAAACCAAAAATCTTTCTATTCGACATTAGAAGCAAATAAAGGAAAGCTAGGACAACGAATAATTGTGTTTATATGTATGGAAAACTTGATATACATAAGAAGGGCTGAGACTCATGTCTTTATGGGGAACAGAAATGTACTTTAACTGAAGAAAGGGGTTTGAACTGAATTTCAGAAAGTTCTTTCTATCTGAAATAGCCTCCTACTGGTGGTGGGTTTTATAGAATTGTTTCTGTGGCTACTCATTTTCTTGTCATCATTGCTGTGGTTCTAGATGTTTAACAAAGGTTGTATGCTCACCTATGAGGAAGAATATTTAACCTTAAAGAATATTTAACTTCTCACACTAAAACAAACTCCAGTTAGGGAACTAAGTCTGATTTCTCCTGAGTCACATGATTAATACTAAGACAAGAACCTCAGTTTTTAAACCCCAATATTCAGATGTTTTCTATGCAGCAAATTCTGGGGCAATTCTCAGAATCAAGAGATCAATCTAAAGAATTCTGAGGCTCTTCCTAACCTGGATATCTAAATCTAAAAAGAGGATCTTACCTTTGCAAAATTTAAATCATATTTTTTGAATCAAAATAGAAATTGCTTTCACAATGTGTAAAGCATACAAGCTTTACAGTTTCCCTTGATTTTTAAATAATTTATTCCTGCCCTTAGTATGTGTGTGTGTGTGCGTTTGTGTGCTGGCATTTAAGCATGCATGTGGAGTATAAAGTGTTTGCTTGTTGCTTGGGAAACTATATGATTGTTGAGAATGGCACCTTGTCATTGCCAGGTCAATAGAGCTGTTTTAAATATATATAGCCATATATTATTTAAACTGTTATGAATAAATTTGTTTTTATCACTCGTGATGAATGTTTCATTTTATTGAGATTGATTCTAATTCTGGAAATAAAGTACTCACCCTAGAGAGGTACATGGCATCATGTCTGAAGAAAAAATGTTTCATGAGGGAAATCTGGTTGCACTTGCTCTTGCAAAGGCCCAATAGTCATCTCAGGAATAATGAACTATTATATTCCTCTTAAAAAAATTCACTGAGTGTGAGAAATGCATACTTTGTACCTGACACTCTGATTGTCTGAGAGACTTGGCTTTAGAACTAAAGGGAAATTAGAGCTCATTCCAATGCCTACATTTTGCAAATGAGAGATAAATAGCACAGAAAAATAAGATGAGTTGTCCAAGATCATATAATTTAACAGAAGAAACAAGGTTGTTCTCCTTTATTACCATGATATATATGTATGTACATGTATATTGGATACATGCACAAACATATGTAGTTTTTAAAAAATCATGTTCTCTCTGTGCTACCTGTTTTAATATAAAACAGGAAAATATTATTGCTCTTAGGCAGAAGGAAAATAGAGACTGGGAAGTCAAGAAATTCAAGTCAAGGTCAACAAACAAGTGGTAAAACCATAAATGTATAATATAAGATATGGAACTGAGGTGATAGATAGATAGATAGATAGATAGATAGATAGATAGATAGATAGATACCTGCAAGTAATTCGTTATAGACACATGTGGGCTACAAGTGTGTGTTCTGTAGCACAACAAGTTCAGAAACTCCTTAACTGCTGTATTCGCCCCTAAATTATGCCTTCAGCCCTAGAGTCCTATAGCAATATAATAAATTGAGCTATGCAGGGCTTAATGAAATTGAAATAGAAGTGGGTACATTTTCTACCTGCTCTATAGCAAGGTCTTCCAAAGACCTAATAATCACCTACAGTAATGAAGATAATATTGTTTCCTATCTCCACTGAACTGCTCACCTACTATGGCTATAATTTTACAGCATTTACTTGGCAGTTCTGATGAAACAAGAAGGAAGCAAAAACATAAAATATGAATACTTCCTGCTGTTTCTTTCCTATGTTTGGATACCTGCTGTGAAGGAAGCATGGAAGTGATTACATGGAAAAAGAGATCGCTTGTGATGTCCAGACCAAGGAATTTACAAATTACTTACTGTTTCCTCTGTACATAAAACCATTCCCTGTTATGTCTGTTCTGTCTGGCTCTTCATTTGAGGTAAGTTACTTAAGATGTCCTCCATTTTCAAGGCACTGTCCTGAGGTGCTCAGTTGGCTGCTATGGTATGTTTCCACAGCTCCTGGCAGGCAGATTGTGTGAAGCACGTTCTCACACTGGCATATTTATCAACTCGTTCAACTTCTAAGTGTCATGATTGCCTTTGCCTCTACTTTCACTTAATGGAGGTACACTGATGGCATGAGGTTAGAGTTAGAATTGGGATAGTCCTTGTATTATTTTGGTTGGTTCTTCATCAATGTATTTGTCAGCTTTCTCATTGCTGTTCACAATGCCAGACATCCACACTTAAAGGAGGAGAGGTTGAATTTGACTTATCATTTCAGAGGGTATAGTCCAGGGTTAACTGGCTTCAAGGCAGAAACATCATTGCAGAAGGGTTCGGTGGAGCAAAGTTTCTTAGTTTGTGGTGACGAGGAAGCATAGAAGAAGAGAAGTGCCAGAAAGGTGAGGACCAGACATGTACCCCTAAATCATGTCTCCATGACCCATCCATATATACTCAGAAGTATATTCCACCAATCCCTTTGCAGATCCCAAGGTCAAGCAAGTTGACATTTTACCTTAACCATCGTAATAGTATTTGTTGTGGCTTATTGTGTTGTCTGTAACAAAATCAGGCACTTCTCTCATCTTGTCTCTGTCTCTGATTCTGTTCCTCTCTGTCTCTGTCTCTCTCACACACCCACATGTGCACATGTACACATACACACACACACACAAACACACATATAGGCACATATTAAATTAATAGTTCATGCCTTTAGAGAAGATATTATTGTTCCTACTTATCTGGAGGCTCAGAAAGAGGACTTGGCTAAATTCCCACAGCCAGGGTCAGAATGTATATTAGAGCCCTAGTCATCCAAGTTGCCCTGGATAATTGTTAATAGAACTTCATTTCACTCTCATTGGTGTGTTTGGTCAATATATTCTAGAGTCACCCTAATTAAGCAGCTCCATGATTGCTCTGCAGCAACACTAGGAAGTGGGAGGATGTAACTTTGGGCCTTTCTTGAATCTTTGACCAGCCCACATCTATTTTTCCTCCTGGGGATATACTTTTCTGCTGGTGTGCCTCATAGCCTCTCTGCTATTCTTCCTTTTTCCCTCTCAGCTGGTTATTATCTAGCTTCTGATAAATACTTGTGCAGTTGTTTTTACTGATATTGTTCATTCACATAGCTGCTAAGAGTTTTCAACCGTTTAGCTCTGAAAATCTCTGTTCAGACCCAGTCTCCTCTTTCAGAGAATGGTATGAAAGCTTCTGGTTATGAAGGTGATACTAAGATTATTTCTTGTCCTAGGCTGGGGGTGTAGCACATTGATAGAGCACTTGTCTACCATGTGGTCTAGTTTCAATCCCAGCAAAGGGGTGAAGAACGGGGAAAAGGTTTCATCTGGTCATTAGGATTTTATGATTTCTCTTTTTCCTTCCTCCCCCACTCTACTTCTTATTCTCCTCCTCCTATTTTTTCTCCTCCTCCTTCGCCTCCTTTCCTCCCCCTCATCTCCTTCTCCTTCTCTTTCTCCTTCTCCTTTTTCTCCTCCTCCTCTTCCTTCTCCATCTTTAGCTTGAACCCAGGACCTTTGCACTGAGTTACATTCCCAGCTTTAATTTTTTTTTTTAATTTTGAGGCAATGTCTTTCCAAGTAACTAAATTGTTCATGCTAGGCTCAGGTTTGTAATCCTCCTATCTCAGCCTCCCAGTGTGCTGGGATGACAGGTTTGTGCCATCATATGTAGCTTATATGATTTCTTCTTGGTGTTCCATAGAACTTTATATATGACATTGCCTCTAGGATTTATAAGTATGATAATTACATACTTTAATCTCTTTGTTTTGTCAAGATGCTTCCTGGAGAATTGTAACTTACAGCTCATAAGTCAGAAAGGGACTGGTGTTAAGGTTATAAAGGAAAATGGGTGGAAGAGTTGAGAACCATTTGCAGGAACAGAAATCTTACATGTTACAGGGATGGGTCAGTTTTCTGTTTTGTACAAATAAAGTTCATCTTAGTTTATTTTCTTTTAAAAATGCTTCTTTCTGGTTTTACTTGTTTGGCATTTACAGTACAGACTTTTTTTCACCTAACAATGCACTTCGAATTATACAATGAATCCTCTTCAAATAACGAAAACAACAAAATTTTTGTATATATATGATTTTGAAATGTAATAGAAACACAGACCATAAAATTTACTGTTTTAACTATTTGAAGTCTGTAGCTCAGCATACTAACTCGATATCTGATTATGTTTTTCTTTCCTATGATATTATGAAGGTGGGGAATAAAGGTAGTGCTTTGTTATCATGTTCTCAGCCCAGCCATATACCTGGAATCAAACAGTCACTGGAGACCTGAATAAATGGAAGTGCCCCTGGTTCCCTGTTGCTTTTCCTTGTTTCTCAACTCCTAAAACTTTTTAAATTGTCAATTCTTTTCCAGGATTTTTGGCCATTTTCTTTGTTTCTCTTCTACCACTTTAGAGAGTTCTCTTTTTCCCTACTGTATTTTGAGTCTTCTGTCTTACTGCATTTCCTAGTATTTATATTGTTTCAATCCCTTTCTTCCTAGCTTGAAATTCATGTCTACCTTGACTTTGCAGAAGTTTCGATTGTTTTAATACCCAGATTGTACTCGAGATACGTACTGTTTACCTGTTTGGCTTACCTTGACCTATAAAATTCTTATCACTGCTGGTCTGCTTGCAAGATCTGATTTTAGATGAAATGGATTTGAGCCCCAGAATTTGAATTCATTTAGCTCCATGACCAGCAATTTAGCCTCGCTGGGCTCACATTTCACATCTGTGAAAAACAAGTAATATTAATATTCCCCTTTCAGAAATGAGAGAAATAATAAATATATAACATCACAAATTGACACTAAGCTGCTTCTATCTCATCCTAAATTAGTGGAATATCCCTGCATCACACCAGCCAAAAGGACGGTCTTAAACATAGAAATTCCTCCTCAAAGCATAATAAGATTCTCCTGAAGCGAGGAGTAAAACATTAAATTTTGGCATAGCACCTGGGAAAGATAGCCAAGTCTAGACTAGATCATCATTGGAATCAGCTAGAAGTACTGTTTTATAGTTTGCTAAATTTAGGGAATTGAGACACATCAAATTAAAGGTTGAATGTTCTATAAATTCTATTAATGTTTGGAAATTATTTTAAAATAGTTTCTTAGAATTTTAGCCAATTTTGGATGGCTTATGCCTGAAAAAAAATTTGTTACAATGTACAATAGGTGCAAAAATTACAAACTAAGGATGGTCTCAACCATTGCCATTGGACAGAAATTGCTTTTAGAAATAGATAAACAAGACATGAGAATTTAAGAAAAAGTCAGATGCATCTTCCCATGTAAACCTTCTTAACTTACTTATCTATCAGTTATGTATATCTGGGGTATTAAAGTTTCATGTGAACTAGCCTAAAACCCTAAGAAAATTCTGTCACTTGGGACATGAAAATAAATTCCAAATATTATTCATTTCATGTACAAAATATTCTAATTTCTGTTTTGTAAAAATCACACATTTTACAAGTTTATATCATTGATATCGTCTATGAAAGGAAAACTCACATTTTAATAACACTATTCTTTTTTACTTTAGGGGACTATCTCAGAAATTTTGGTCAAAGAAGTTGCTTACAGAAAATATTGAATAAATGAGAAGGTTTAACAGTACCAAATATAATAAACATGTTATATTTATGCTACTTTAAGGAGTTTGGATTTTTTTCTTACTTGGCCTATTTCTAAAAGTGCTTTTGACTGTAAGGCTTCAGTTGAAAAAAGATTTGAAGTACACTCTAAGTTAAAGTGCTTTAAAAGGTTTTGAAATTTAAGAATCGACAACAGTTGTGTTATAAATCTGTTCTGGTACAGATGTGAGTAATAACTTTTGCTCTGCGGTACTATTTCATAAACTCAAACCTTACCTCACAATAACAGTGTGGTGTTTCAACCTGGCCAAGTGATTGTGGAAAACTTTCAAAGAGCTTATGACAGGATTGGGCCTGACTCCAGTGAAGGCCTGTGGACTTCTGGGAACCCTATGCTTTTTTTCAAAATGGCCAAAGGGAGTTAGGGAATCACCATGATGTCCTGGTCCTTGCATCTTTGAGGACACTTCAGTGTTTGTTTTAACCTATGTTTCTGCTAATTCCCATGGTATTCTTGTTCTTTCAGCAGTAAACCAGATGTGCACAATTGATAAATAAGAAAGAATTTAAGGAGCTCCATACGAAAAGATATAATGCTATACTCAAGGCTAGACAAACCTTTTCTACTAACGGCACACTGTAAATATTTCTGCTTCTTTTGTAACTACTCACTTCTGCATTTTTGTGAAAGTAGCCACAGATAATACAAAAATAATCACAACTGTGTTCCAATAAAACTTTATGAAAACAGTCAGCAGGGGTAGATTTACCCTATGGGCTACAATTTACGCACACCTGTTCTAAACAATATCTTTGTGATTACCTCAAATTATTTTGGCCTACTTTTCTCCATAAATATAGAAGATTCAATTCAACACAGGTAATCACAGAGATGTCAGTCATCATTAAATCTCAAGGTAAGAACCAAGACTTATTGCTGCAGTTGAAAGTACTGCTTTGGGATGAAGTAAATGATTTTCTTTCTAATCCTACAGGCTTTGTTCAGAGTAAATAAACAGCTGACGTACAAAACTAAACTAAGACAATGTGACCCTCTCCTTGGATGAGCCTCAAAGCCCATCCTCTGACTTCCATTGTTAAAGAGCTGACTCTGTATGGGTAGATTGTTTATGAACTAAACAGAGACTAGAGTCAAGATCCAGGAAAAATGCAGTCAGATGCTTGGGCTTGAAGTATTTCAATGTTATGTAGCTGATTCATTCTGTTAGTTTCTTCTCCTTTTGCTGTGGCTTAAATTTAATAATTTCTCCTTTGTTTCTACATCTAGAGGATGGAAGGAAAGATGGGGGACGTAAAACAAATGTTTGGAGTTCACCTCTGGAGAAGAAAGTGTGAAGGGAAACATTTTTTAAAAATTATGAGTATGTAGTCAACTTGAATTTTATTATTTTCAGTGCAAGCCTGACTCCAGGCAAAATTTCTAAGCAGGTATAATTATTTTTTGAACCAATGCTTTCATATCCTTTCACCCTAACTCATCACTTCTGCCACCCAGGGCATTAGTGCTATGTGTGGGGTCCTTAGAGCTACCCCCTGCCTTGGATCAATTTTTCCATATCTTTCCTCATTCACCTCTTATCAACAATTTCAGATAATTTTGGGTAACCTCTAAAAAGAAGGGCAATTTATTTAAACTAAAGTAACACTAATGTGGGAAGGATTGATGTGTGTCTTTACAATCCAAATTTATCTTTAACTTATAATATTCAAGAAGTGGAGGAAGGCAATTTTAAGCAGAGAGGAATTACATAATATCTCTTAAATGACACCAAATAAGTCAGTCATCTACTCCAAACACTTATTATAAAAAATACAAGTCATAACACTATTATAGGCCAAGGGTCACCTGACAGTGGATCATAAAATATTTTAGATTTGAAGGTCACCCTTTCACTTTATCACTCAAATATAGTGACCTTAGACTTCACTTCCATCCTAGCTTGAACAGTTATAACAAATATAAACAGACATGTGTCTCTCACAGTTCTGGGGACTGAAATATAAAATCAGTTTTGAAAAGCAACCTGATTTTTGCTGAGGCTGTCTTTCTGGTCTACCGACTTCTGCTTGTTCCCACAAAGCAGAGAAAAATTATCTTTCTCCTTTATCTTCTTAAGAGAACGCTAATCTAGGCACTTACTACAAAGCCTTATCTCCTCATACGTTCCACTTTGGGGAACAGAACTTCAACAGATGGGAGAGTCCAGGAACATTCAGTCCCTAGCAAGCCTGTATCAAGTTTTGAAAATGCCCAATGCCTGCTCTTCCTGTGGATGAGGGGACTGATGTCTCCTGATTGGACTCTACAGTGTTTCTTACTAGCCATCACCTTCAGTGGCTGAAGATTCTTTGTGACAGGCTGATTCTCCTTGATGGGTACCACCCTGTCTTCTTGATTCATATATGATTGACCACAGTCATGGTGTTTTGATTGGCAGTTTTCTAAAGAGTTGAAATAAAGAGTAGATAATTACAAATATAACACTATGTGGACATCAATTTAAATTTAATATCAAACATGATAGTGGTAAAAATTGACTAGCTGTTTCTGAAAATTATATATTAATGTCCTCTCTTCTTCAGGTCACTCCCTTAGTACAAAGGCCCTTTTTTCTACATAGCTCATCTTCACATATATCATTATTTATTGTCTTATCTTCAGGCTCTTCGACTTTGCTTTCTATAAAACCTCTTCACTCTTCTACACAAAGCAGTTGTGCTTTTGGTTTTTTTAAACTCTCTTCTAAAGGTGGGGAGGGTTCTTTCTGCTCATGCTTGCCGGAGAAAGATCTTTAAAGTAATTTCTTAAACATAGAACCTTCTCCTAAATATGAATTATGCCATCATCCTTCAATGAAGAAGTATATGCAATCAGGTCTTGTGTTTTACAGAAACTTTTCCCTTTCCCTGGCTTGTTTAACTACTGATTGTCTAGTAATTCTTTTTAATTTACATTTTAATTATAAATTGATGAAATATAGTTGTAATGGCTAATGATCTTCAAATTACAAATTCATGGTTGATCTTTCCCTGTTCTACTTACTTCTTGAAATTGCTAGCATATCTAATTGTTTTTTACTCTCTTTTTCTTGACATTCTTTCTTATTTTGGTTTCCCTGACACTGTCCTTGCTTAGTTCTTTCAGTCCATCAAGTACTTCTTTTCTACGTATTTCCTTAACTCTTTTCCCTTATGCTATTCTTAGTAACAAATTCCAAGGTTTGTAGGTTAAAATATTAACCACAATGGGAAAGCTGCATAAACACATGACAGGAGGCAGAAAGGGTCCCAAAACACAACAGCCAAAATTATTGTTCATTCATTTACCTCTGACCTCTCTCACAGGAGTTTAAAATATTCAACTAATTTTTTAAATATTTGTTTTGCTTTCTAATTTTAATAATTGTCTCTATTGTCAACATTTTCCACTCTTTATCTCCTCTTCCTTGCCAGTTTGCCAGTGGTAGATACAATGCATTCAGTCATTCATGTTAGGAATGTTGCTATCACTGTAGACACCCTTGTACCTAATACATAGACAATGGCTACATCCTCACCATATTTTCATTCCCAGTATTCCTCTCTTGTAGTATTAGGCCAGTCCCACATTGCCCTCGAATTTTCTGGTTACTCATGGAGGCAAAATGTTTTGCAGTGAATTAATGGAATGGATCCTTGAAACTCAGTGACCATAGCACAGTTTCACTGTAGAATTTCAGTACCACACATGCATTCTGTTATTATGGATATAACTCAGTCTGTAGTGGTTTTTGATAGGATGTAAGAAAAGTCATCTGAATTTTCCCAAGTAGTGGGCAGGCCTAGAGTTGTGTCCCAACTCAAGGAAGCTGGGTATAGTGTGAAACTGGACAGGGGTAACCCTTAGCTGCCAAGTATGGAACAAACTGAAAACTAAAAAAAGGAATTTGGATGTGTACAAGCTGTGGAACCACTTAAATCTGCAGGGGCAGACCAAAAGAACCTGATCCTAAGAAAGTAAGGTTATACAAGACAATAAATAGTTCTGAGGATAGTCTTGAAATTCATGAGGGAATGGGAGGAAAGAGGATTCCCTGTGAGATATTCCCTGAATATCTCACCCCTGTGTAGGACGAGGGCAGCAAAGTTAAAGATACTGAACATATCTAGATGGAAATGGATGCTTTGTGATCACAGTATATAAACTTAAAATAATTGAGAATGGCAATGAGAATTTAGGCATTAAAGGGATGCCTTTATACTTACCCCTCCCATCTTCAGCATAATTAGGACCTTATTGTATGCTTTAATTAATCAGAATTGTCACAATGAGTTATGATTGAATTTTGAAACCGATCATTTGTGATGTGACATTCTTTAAATTACTAATGGATGTATTCAGTTAGAAACGTGATTTTCATGGCCATATTTAAATTTTTTTCTGTTTTAACAAAGTCCATAATGTTAAAAAAAGAAACTTAACTGCAGATTAGCAGCTGTGCTAAAATGCAAAGTAATGAAGTTAAAACACTACAAATGTGAGAATATATACTCAGTCAGTTGAAACAATATGATAAATAAAAAGTGTATCTTCTGCTTTCCAAAAATTGTTTGAATTCAAAGTCTGTAAAATTAATTAGAAACCCTGTGTGATGACTTGTAAGTCTATGCAGAGGATTTAAAGGGGTCTGATTTGGGAACACATCCCATGTAGAACAGGGTCTCAGCAGGTGGCTATGGTGGTAGGTGGCCTGCTGTTCTGAGTCATACAGAGGTCCATGTGTATGTCGTTGTTTTGTTACAGGGAGCAGGAACGCAAGCCAATTTAAAGAAAGAAAATGTGAGCTATTGTAAGAGCACAGCTGGCTGAAATCAAAATTAGGAATCTCCTAGATGTATAGCAGTTTTAGGGTCTCGCCATCCTGTGTTCTTTTCACTGATGTTTACTCTCTCAGTAGTTAATGAACACTTACACCATTCACTGATTCCATCAATGAAGATTCAACTGGAAGTAAGACAATCAAGGCCCCTTCTTCTTTTGTGTAATTTATTCTGCTGGAAGGAGACAGACAACAAAAAAGGAACTAACCTAACTAAAGTGCAGAGAAGTGCAGTGAAGAAAGGAGATGGATCAGTGGGAAGAGCATGACCAGGGGAATCTCAATGTAGACTGGGTAATAAGAGAATAAATACCATCTAAACTGAGTCCTGGATCATGAAGAGCCAATCATTCAAAGATATTTATTCTAGGTAGAATAGGAAACAGAATAATAAAAGAAAAGATAAGTTGTTCCAAGACAGGAAGAGTGACAACAATTACAACAAAATTAGGAAAAAAGATGATTGCATCACAGAAGACAAGGAAGAGGACAGGGAAGAGATGTTAGAAATAAACCACTGTTAGAAGTATCAGAGCTTCTTAGCAGAAGAAAGCTGTATTAGTCACTTTCCCACTGCTGAGACAAAATAGCTACAGTAGCAAATTAAAGGAGCAAAGGCTTATTTTTGCTCACAGTTTAGTCCATGGTTGACTGGATCCAAGGCAGAAACATCATGGTGGAAAAGCACAGTGGAAGAAAGTTGTTCAACCCATGGACTCGAGGAAGCAGAAAGAGAGAAAGAACTGGGAGAGAACATTACACTCTATCAAGTCACACACTTCGTCACTGCCTCCAACCAGACACCCGTCTCTCGCTTGGCCGCACATTCAGCTATGAACTCATCAGTACATTAATCCACCAATGAGTGTAGCACTCCCATGACCCCATCACTTTCCTAAAGCCCCACTTCTGAACACATGAGACTTTGGGGGACAATTCTGATCTCTGCCACAACAAACGATATCTGAATGTATGTCTAAAAAGCAATGGCAAACCGTCGAAGAGGTCCAGAGAAAGCAGTGACATTTAGTCCTTTTTCCCCTACTTTCATGGTTCATAGGTTCATTCCAATGGCAGTTCTGTTGCTCATTGCTCACCTTTCTTATTTTCCTTCCTCATTCAGAATGTCCATATTCACTACTCTAGAGCAACCTAAGGAGTTGACTACTTAATTGCTTCTAATCAGGCTCTATTGTTGCTGGATGAACCACAGATTGGTTATTCTTGGATCAGCCATCAACTTTTTGTATAACCAAGTGGTAATAAATATACAGAGGAAAACTTAATTGCTTTCATGATCAAGGAGCTCAGCACAAGGACAAACCAATTAGAGAGGGTGGAGGCAGAAATTAGAGACTCATGTGTCCAGCTGTTGCTACCTTCTGCACACTTGAAGCTAAACATCAAACAGAAAGTAATTGAAGTAAAAATATATTTGATATTATGAAATTATAAGGTTATATATATTTTATAATCTATAATTAAGATACTATATGATCTGTAAGATATACACCTTTACATAAAATAAGTTTTTATTTTATATAATGTGCTATGTAATTATATATTATGTAGTATTAATTACTTTCTTTTTTCTTTTTTTCTTTTTTTCTTTTTTTTTTTGCGGCACCGGGGACATAGTCTATAGAATACATTTTCCTAGAAACTAGGAAATTGAATTGAGTAATGAGTAATTGTTGAGTAATGTTAAAGCAGACTCAGTTTTGTTGGCCCTGAAGGTCTGTGTGGCAATATGGCTGGAAGAGATTAGCACATGGTTGATAGTCCTTGATGGAGATGCCCTTGTGCAGCTTTCTGGCAGATCTGCAGATAATCTGCCCATATACATCTGGTGTATTGCTGTGAAATGTTGCACTCAAAGCTTCTAAAAACACCTGTTACTTGTTTCTTTCCATGCTGAGAAGCATATAGTTTAAATTTTATCTCGCTCACATGCTTTTGGTACATCTTGGAGATACTAGGCTAATTTAACACAGTTGCAGGGGAATCTAACATTGATGAAATAAGATTTCCATAAATAACCAAGCTAGGTAGCGGTGAAGCCCAGTACAGAGCATGGGCCCTTCATTTTGCAATTCACTGATTTCTTGCATCATGTCTGGAGAAAATGAGAGAAAAAGAAGATAATGCAACAAGTGTGGAAAGTGAGGTATAGGAAGTGAATCTTGTTAGGGAGAAGCAATGATAAGGGTAACTAAAGGAAAAACAGCAAAATCACATACACAGAGAGAGAGAGAGAGAGCAGAGGAAGTGGAAAAAAGTGAGTGTAATAAAAAGCAAATATACAATAGGGAAAAGTAGGTAATGTGATACATAAAGTGTTTGGAATTCAGTGAAATCCTTTTTGGTCTCAGAAGAATGTTTTGTATGGTGACAATTTAACTAGGTTGATTTCTTTGAAGCTATTTTGTCATGAAATTATACATCTATATGTAGTTTGGATATGGAATCTCTTCCAAAGGCCGATGGTGTTAAAGGCGTTGTCCCCATGCTATTGGGAAGCAGTAGAAACTTTAAGGAGTGGCGTCTAATGGAAGATTTTAGGCCCTTAGGGATGTGCTCTCAATGGCTATAGTGAGACCCCAGCCTTTTCTTCTTCCTCTCTCTCACGTCTCAGCTATGAATTGAGCTACTTTACTCTACCATGTGCTCTCCACCTTATGTGTTGCCACAGGCTCGAAAACAATGGAGCCAATGGATCATGGACTAAAGACTGCAAGACAAAATGAACCCTTTCTCCTTGTAAGCTGATTTTCTCAACTGTGTATAGTGGTAAAAAGCTTTTTGGGATCTTTTGGGCTATGGTACCATATCTGATTTAAAAGCCATGTATGTAACACCATTTTCAAATGCTTGATGGTTTCCCCAAGATGATGAATGAAGCGCACTTATTCACTGAGTGTTATATCATTGAATCCAAACCTGTCCAGACCCTGTGGAATGATTAGTGTTTAGCATACCCCTCCATATTCTCCTTCCTTTTCTATTGTGCTTATATGTTTCTTCCTACAGGAATTCACATTGGAGAGAAAAGAGTAATTCTTAGAGTGCTAACTCTGGAAAAAATTAATCTGTTGTTTTATAGACAAGATATACTATTCTAGGCAAGTAAGGATCAGAAAACTTTTTCTAAAAAAGGTCACATTGTAAATACTTTAGGCTTTATGAGCCATGCTTACAATTGTGGGTCACAATACCATTAGAAATAGTCAACTTTGCCAGTGTAGCAAGAAACTACAAAAGTTTTCAGTTTGGGTGGGTTCACTGTACTCTCAATTTTTTTAAAAAAGCAATTCATATCCATTTGAAAATATCAAGTCAGAAGAGAAGAAAAAACTGAGAGAAAGTGAAGAACATTATTAAGCAGACCAATAATTTAATGTGAAATCCTACAAAAGAAGCAGGAAAGAAATGGATAGATAGCTTATTTGAAGAAATAATGGCTACAAATGTACCAAATTTGAAGAAGGAAATGGATTACAAATTCAAGGGGCTCGCTAAACTCAATCTGAAAAACACAGATACCCGCACCAATACACATTAAAATCTAACTGTCAAAATTCACAAAGAAAGAACCTTGAGAGCAGTAAGCAAAAAGTGACTGACCATGCGCAGACTATTCCTAAGAGATTATCAATGAGTTTATTAGCAGACACATCACTGACCATAAATGGATTGGATGGTATCACTAAATATACTTAAAGTAGTAAAAGAAAGAATAATGTCAACTCAAAATTTCATATAAAGCAAAATTGTCTTAAAAAATAAAAGACTATTAATTTTATAATTGAGTTAAACAAGACTATCAGAGATGTTATATTACATTCTCATGAATCTTAAATAATATAAAAGTGACACATTTCTTATTTCTGACTTTTTATTGTTCCTTTCAATTGCTTGCAGAACTTGGAGAGGTGTTACTATAACAACTCTTCTGTAGGCCCTTGAAAATAACACATATATTTCAGTGTGTGTGTATATGTGTGTGTGTGTGTTTGCAATGCATTGTACTTATTTGCCCAGTGGCAACACACAAATAAATCATTAACATACAACTTCTCGCTCTAGATTCTTGCTGGTTATTAGGTAAAAATAGATGCCTGAAAATTTGGAGGAGAAAAAGCTGTTGCTTTGGTAGTTTAAAAACCGGTAAAGAAACTAGTGTTCTCTCATTTTTCTCAAATGCAGCTCTTGATACATCCTGATTGGTGGTGAGAACCCAGTCATTCACCAGAGACCCCTTTACATAGAAAGCACTCCTTTTGGTTGCAAAAGGAGCAAGTTCTACCTATTGGAGTTTCATTATTATGGAAAGTTCAGAGTCTTGCACAGATTAAAGTGTTGTGTATCCTTATAAAAGGATATGCACAGTTTAGTACTAAAAGTATTATATAAAAGTTGCATGTACTTCCTCAAATACTCAGTGAAAATTTATTTCTGGAATTTTTGTGCCCAAATCTTGTGTGTGTGTGTGTGTCTGTGTCTCTCTGTGTATTACCACCAGAAGCTGCATTAATAAATAGTCTTATCATCTGTGTTTAGGAGTGGCTGTTTCCCTGAAAATACTTGCTCCATTCCTCTCACACAACAATTAATCCAGATGATGGTTAGTTTGCAGACGATGGCTCAGTTCCCTGATGGAGCTCCATACACTTGCTGCTTTATGAAGCCTGTAAGTGGGTGCATTGAAGCTTCCATAGTGGAAGCAGAGGGGCAATTTCTAAAATGGTGCCCTTGTGGTCTCTAAGTGTTCTTCTGCTTTAACAAATTGCCCTGAATCAAAGAGGCGATTTATTAAATATCCCCTTTTATGAGGGTAGCATCTCGGAGAGGTTCAGTACATACAGAACACAGCTTCAGAAACCCCAACAAGTACTGATGCTTTCAAAAATACATGAAATTTATTTCACAATCGATTTAGGAACTCAGTGAGTATTTACTGAACACATTAACAAGAACTATGGTAAGAGCTTGGAGTCAGACTAGGAAGGAATAAAGTGCTCTTGTATGACTTAGCAGCTCGAGTGCAAGGAGGGAGAAACTTGTGAAGGATGACAATCCAAGCCTTTCAGGAACCTGGCAGCCGAGTCCTCACTGAAGATAGGATGGTCTCTTCCTCTTCATATATCCTGTGCAAACAAGCTCTGTGAACATGAGAGCACAGAAAGAAAGGGAAACAACATTTCAATCAAGTTCCTTGTTGCTGCTTATTTCTTGCCTACGACCATAGACTGGAGTGACTGAAGGGAGTCATTTAACATTTTTTTATTTAGATATACAGACAATTCTTTCATTTTAACCTAAGGTGTCAAACATTTCTACTGTCAAAAACAAAATCAGATCTATTTGTGCATACAAATGAGTTGTTCACCAATCGGAGACCTTTAAATTGAGAGTGGTAAGAAGCGACGCTTAAAGTAGTTGCAATTCAATTTATAGAGCAGAAAAGAGAAAGTATTTTGACCCTCTTTTCTGACTGGTTGTTATTCATTAGCATTCTTTTTAAGGTTAGCAGAGCCATGTAAGTTGATTTGTCTGTAAATTATCAGTCTCTTTTCACTCAATCATGCTGACAAGGACATTTACTTTTGTGTTGTTTATGACCAGATAAAACTTTTCAAGAAATTGAGCATATTTTAACTGCATGGCTGCGGGTACTTGAACTTGAGGTATATGTACATTATGGTCTACATTTTATTTTTCATTAATGCTACAAATTCATAAAATCTCACCAAATGCCAGAGTGAGCATAATCACAAAATCCCTAATAAGAGCAAAGAATGAAGAGAATTTTGTCTTTATCCAAAAGGGACGATTTGCTTCTTGCTATGCATGTCATCTCTTTGAAAATCAGTGCTATATTTTTGAGGGACTTTACTGCATGATTAGTGATTTTTGGATTGTCAATAAAAGCTCAATTTTAAGAAAAAAAGGAACAATTTCTCCAATCCCACAGGGATTTAAAGTACGTGGATTTGAAAAGAAATTTTTGTGTAGCCATCACCTTTTGAAGCGGTTCATTCACTTTTTTTGGTATCTTTTACCTGAACATTTCTTGTAGGTATAACCCAGTCTAATTTGAATGTTTACAAGATGATGCTAAAATGATAAAACAGAAGTCAACATGATATTATGTCATGATTACATCAGTGTTGAAATGTATAGTTATGTGAACAAAGACTGGAATATTTATTATAATATATAAAATGATTTACTATGCTAAATGAAAGGTATTTTACCACTAATACTTTTCCTATACTGCTGGATGTGGTGAGACATTTCTGTAATTGCAGTTACTATAGAGGCTGATGCAGGAAAATGGAAGGTTTGAGGCTAGCCTAGGCAACTTAGTGGGATGCTTTCAAGGAAGAACGAAGCAAAGCTAAGCTAAGCAAAGCAAAATGAAATGAAATGAAACGAAACAAAACAATACAACAGTGGGTTTAGCTCGATGGTATACTATTTACCCAGCATGTGAGAGGACCTGGGTTCAATGTCTACCTCTGGAAAAAAAGTCAGCCTTTAAGACTGCTCTCAACATGGTGTCTAGTGTTTTGAAAATGTTTCAAATTAATCATTCTAATCACTTTGAGAGATCAAAGTTATAATAAAGCCTTTTTAATTATAGTAAAGCCTTAAGTTTCCTTGACTTAGAAATTACATTGCCCAGTGAACTTATTCACAAAAATCTGAGAAGCTCACATTGGGTGACTTTTACATCAACCAAGGGGAAGAAGATTGCATCTACCATCTATTATCACCATTATTTCCAAGAAACACCAAACAGTGATGCTTAATGAGCACCAGAGACCACCAGGATCTTCATCACCTGAGGGCACTTGGTTTAGGTGCTCCAGTTGTTAACCAACAACTCTCTGGAGTACTTGGCCAGTAGATTCCACCAATGCTTTCTACAGCTGACACTGTCAATTGCATACTCAGTGTCTATTCCCTCTTCCCATCCTAATAGGAATCTTCTCCTATTTTTAAGGTATTCGCCATCCTGTTTCTAGTTATAGAATGGCATTCATGTTTGGCCCAGTCAGTCTGAAAACAGAAAATTATAGATATAGGTTGACCAGTGTCCACACATCTATCTTAGTTTGTCTGACAATACCACTTTATGCTTATTTTTGGTGGGATCATTAAAAGTATTGTGTTTTTGAATATAGATTATACTTTCTTATTATAAACTGTATTCAGGGGGGTTTCTTTTCCATTTTGAACAAATATTAACAAAAGTTCATATAGCCCTGTTTACAGTCATGCAAATACAAGGGATACCTGTCTAAGGATGGTTTTGAGGTCTAAGAAATGGAGGAGCTGAGAAAACGTCAATCATGATGGCACTGATGAGCTGTTAATTGTATAATCCCTAAGTCCTATGCTACTGAGGACTTAATGAATTAACAAATTTTATTATTGTTTGTGACAGATTATTACTGTCACTCTTACTGATCAGATGATTCTAACTGATAAACTTCTCCTTTACATAAGTCTCTAAAATCTGCATGTCATACACATACATCAAATTTCTTGATCTTTTTTTTTTTTTTTTGGATATTGTGGTACTCAGGGGTTGCAGGGAGAAAGATTACAATCAGGACACAGAATTTATAATATTATTTATAATAGTTACCCAGTGTTAAACACAAGAAAGTGCAGAAAAATCTGTCCACAACACCAAAGTCTGTTCTGGGAAGGCCCAAAGGTTAGCAGTGGAAGCTAGAAAGTCTATGCTAGCAGGATGAAGGATCTGTGCTAGTAGGTTGAAGGTTCTATAGTGGAGCCAAAAAGCGATGCTTAAATAAGGACCAGGGCCCTCCGAAAAGTACCACAGCCATCCTCAGTGACAATGAGGTCCCGCAATCCTCTGACGATGAGAACAGTCAAGTACATGCCAGGAAGCCAGCGTGACAACTTCTCCTGGATTTTAAACAGTAACCATCTTCCTCTCTGGAGCCAGGAAGCGATGCTCAACATAAGGACCAGAGCTCCCCAAAGTGAACCGCAGCCACTCTCAGCGACGAGGTCCCAAGCTCCTCCAATGATAATGGCCGAATTCATATTGGGGGAGCCAGCCTGACAAGCTCCTCCAGGAGAACCAATGGCTCCAAAGAGCAGCACTTAGGAGAACCCACAATGCCACTCTCTTCCCCTCCATGTCTCTTTTTATGCTGGTAACTTTCCTCAGGTGGGGCATCTACACTCAGCACCATGCTGATTTATTTCAGCTGGCGTTGACTACCAGCTTTTAATCCATAACGGATATTAATGCCATTATAAGACCTTTGCCAACTCTATGGAAAGCACTGTTTTTCCAAAAGAAACAACAATTTCCTATCCTCAAAGACAAATGGGAAAATTCTACAAAAATATTTCTCAAAATTCAGTGTGCATAAGAACCACATAGAGATGTTAAAATGCAGATTCTATTTAGCAGGTGGGACCTGAGAGTTCCATTTCTGACATGTTCTCAGGTGATACTGATGTTCTCAGTTACAGAGATGCTGCTAGGTTAGGCCAACACTGCCTGCACCACTGATCAGGAGTAACAGGTCCTCTCAGACTCACAATTTTAAAATATTGACATCATTTAATAATCTCTGTGTATATTAGTTTCTTGACTATGAATTATTTGGCCTCCTGGTTTCTTTCCAACTAAGAAAATCTCTTTACTAGGTTTCTAATAGATCATTTCCCAGGGCTATGCAAAATAGACAGATGTTTGATGTCATGCCTGGAAAATACATTGGAGATACTGTTAAATGAAACAAATGTTTCTATTTGGGATAAAAATTGAGATTATATTGACATTTTAAGGAATAAATATGAATGATTGTCATTATGTTTTGGCTTTTTTGGGCTTGATATATTATAGTGTGTAGTATGAAACTGATGAGTGAATAGTTTACTGCAGTTTAGATTCTGTCTGACAATGTGTTCCATCAAACGACTTCCCCTTTCTTAGTATCTTTACCTCAACATTAAAACTGTAGAAATCAGGCTACTTCCAAATTCCTTTTTAGAACCAAAGATCTGGAAATGCAAGAAGCATCATTCTACCTTTGGCTCTGAAACCATTTGAAGCTGTGCTGTTTGCAACAAGACTTGCAGTCTGCCCACTGAATGACCTCTCAGGAGCTCAAGCTTCAGGTTGTCGAGCTCCAGTTCTTGCTGCAAAAGCCAGTGTAGAATGTATAATTCTGAGCCAGTCTTCCTGCAGATGATAGGAGGCTTCTCTGATCAGCAAGTTCAGTGGGTCTTAAGCTTGTGTGCATTGAAGTTGATGTGAATCTTGGTAAGCACAGACTTATGGGCCCTATTCCCAGAATGTCTGATTTCACAAGTCTATGTTGGGACCTAAAAATCTGCATTTATAATTCTTTCAGTTAGCCTGGTTATCCTGGTCTATGGTCCAGGGACCATACTCTGAGAACCACCAAGCACGCCTGTAAGCCTCAAGGGTAAAACTGAGCTTCTTTCTCACTGTTTGGGTGCTCTTGTTCCTCAGAGCTCCTGTATAAATGAGAGTTGGCAAGGGGCTAGGTTGCTCTACAGAAGCCTAACTCATGGTGTGTCCAGCCCTGATTGGGTCAAGACTACTCTGTTGGCTGTCAAGAAGCCAGTACTGGATGTGCAATGAAAGTTCTGTCCTGTTTCCTGGAGCCTGCATCATGTGTCAACTTTTGAGCTTATCCATGCCTCTCATAACATATTTTAAAATAATTTCTAGAAAGATAGTTTTAGAAACAGAAAAAGGTATAAAGGTAAATATGCAAATTACTTATAATTCTCCCACAAAATATTACATGCTCATCTATTTCCTTGTGTTTTTTGAGTGATGCTATCTATATTGAAATCCTGGCCCTTTTTTCCTCATACCCTATGGTATGGTTAGTTCATAATTTATGTGAAATTATAATGTTAAATGGTTTCACAATACATCTGATATGATTATGAATGTAGTTTAGCCATTTTCCCCATGAATAAATACTTCAGTTCTGAGTTTTAATAATTTTAAATGGTCAAATGTTACATGTCTGTGCCTACAACTTTGACACTTTCTTAGTGTATATTCTTAGAAGTGAACTTAATGGCCCAAATTATGAGCATTTTTATGATCCTTAACTACTGTTGAATTGCTCTCCAGAAACACTTCCACCTTACATTTTAAGAACAAAACAGGAGCTATTTTCAACTTTGATCTTCCAGTAAGTCTTCTCTTAAAATATTTTGCCTGTTTAATACAGACAATTTTCATGTCATTATTATTGTAACTTATATTTCCTTGACCTGCATAAAAATCTAAACTTTAAGTTTGTTTATTGGACTTATGTATTCCTATTACTGTCATTGTTATATCCTGTTTTTGTGGTTTTTAAAAGAAATATCACTGATCTTTTCAAGTTGTAAAGACATATCTTCTAAGGAAAAAGGAGAATTATCATGAAGCAAAGAGACAGAAACAATCATCATTTGAGGTTATAAAATTACCCACTGTTAACATTCTGTCAGATATTTTTCCTGTCTATATACACTCATCTGTGTTCATTTATGTAAATTAGAAGTTGTTTGCAAAAAAGATAGCTGCAGTGTACATAAAGTTTATAACTCTTTTAAATGTAAAAATATTTATAAACATGTTTTACTTTCAGAATAGACTTTAAGGCATTATCTCAAATTACTAAATGGAATTGAATTTAATTGCATGTATTTGTTGATATTCAACCTATTCCCCACTTAAATAATTATTTCTAATATAGTATTATTCATTGTAAGAAAAAACTGCTAGAAATAAAATTTTAAACCAATGTTTGCACCACAAACACACATTCACACACATACTTTCTCCTACTTTTATTTAAAATATAAATTTCTAAAAAATTTAAGAGATTTAGAAATAGAAATTCTATATCATTAAATTTTATTTATTTAGTTAGTTTTTTTTTTTTTTTTTTTCCAGCACCAGGGATTGAACTCTTGACCTTGCACTTGCCAGGCAGGCACTTAGGCCACTGAGCTAGATCCCCAGCCCATTTAGTGAGTTTTTAAAAACTTTTTTAGTACATGTTTGTAATACATAATGATTCCATTCATTATAGGAAATTGACACATGTGAACAACACATCTCAATTCTTTTTTTCCCCTTCTCTTGAACACCTTTTTTTTCCTCTTTCTTTCTTTCTTTATTTCTTTCTTTCTTTCTTTCTTTCTTTCTTTCTTTCTTTCTTTCTTTCTTTCTTTCTTTCTTTTTTTGCCAGCATTGGTTTCATTTATTTAATCTTTTTTGTACTGCGGATTGGACTCACGACCTCGTGCTGGCCAGGCAGGTGCCTCTGCCACTTAGCTAAATTCCCGGCCCTCATTTATTTAATCTTATAAATTCTTATAAAGTTAATTATCATACATACAGACTAACAGCCAGACTCACAGGTCAAAAACATATAAAATACATAAGAGAATTATACTAAATCAAGGTAAACTTTTAGATACATTGTGTATGCTGCATTACAATAACTTTTCTTTCTCTTTTTTCCTATTATATTATTAAATTTTAAATTTAGAATATTTGTCATACTGTTCTGAAAGCTAATTTTTATTTTTCTACCTATTATATATTGGGCAACGTTTACTTTTCATCAATACACTCAGATACGTTTACTTTTTATGATTCATGCCTACTGTTACATTTTGTGCATGAGCTATACTTTAACACTACTTTTACTCATAAATTTTGGAATTATTGAATTTTCTACATGATTTGTCCTACCATACTTTTTAGATCATTTCTTTTAGAACAAACTTCCCATATGTGGAAATGCCCAATGATGTAAACATTTTAAGTATTAAAACATATTTCCAAATTATCCTTTGAAAAATTTTATAAGCCATACTTTCACTAAAAGTGTGTTTGAATGCCCATTTTTGGATATAATAATTAATATTTGAAAGCATTTGGTCAATGTTAAATGTGTAGAAAACTTAAATTAACCAATAAAAAAGGAAAGAAAAGAAAGGAAGAAATAAAGTTAGGAGGGCTAAAAGAACAAAAAGAAGAAAGGAAAACAAAGGAGGGAGTAAAGAGAATAAAAGAAAAATTTGTACTTTGCTTTCATTTGTAATTTAGATAATTGGTAAAATTGTTTCATTTTAGATGTATCATCTATAACAGAAAAATACATGAACTACATTGCATCTCCACATATATTAGTGCATATTAATTTAAAGAGATATTGGGTTTCATATTCACATGTGCATCTAACATAGGCACTTTGATTATGATTTCCATATTCATCCTTCTTTCCCTCTCTGCCAGATCTCCTTCCTCTTGTCTAGTAGCCTCCCTTCTATTTATGTGTCATTTTCCCTCTAGATATCACAAATAAAGGGAAAACATGATTCTTATCTTTCCAAATTTAACTTATTTCATTTAACATGATATCCAGTCTCACTCCTGTTCTTGAAAAATGACATGATTTTGTTGTTCTTTATTGAAGGAATAGTTTTTCAATAATATTGAATTAAATTTTACTATGTGTATATTCCACATTTTCTTTATACATTCATGTGTTGATGGGTACTTAGGCTGATTCCATAACTTGTCTATTGTGAACTCCATCTTTGTTTCTTCTGACTAACTGAAGAGATTATGAGGATAGCTACTCCTTTGGGCTTTAGGATTTTTCTTTGTATATTATTTTTCATCTTATGCTTTCAGTCTGTGTATGACTTTGTTAGGGAGCTGTGTTTCTTGCAGGCAGAAAAATTTGGTCTTGTTTTAAAATTTAATCTGCCAGCCTGTGTCTTTTAATTAAAACATTAAGACCATTTATATTTAGTGTTATGATTGAGAGGTATGTATTAATTTCTGTTATTTATTTTGTTTTTATAATGTTTAATTCTTTCCTAACTCTCACTTGGTTATCTGCTTGTTCAGTGAGATTTATTCTTTCTAGTACTTTTGTAGTAGATCTGAGAATTAAGAAAGAGCCAACAGGAAAGCTAAAAATTAAGCAGAAATGGAAGACATTGCAGAAAGTAGAACTTAGCAGCCTTTTTTTGAGGGTTCAATCTTCAGTGACATGAATAGGAAAGAAAATAAACCACAGTAATTATAATAACATAAAGACAAACCAGATATTAAAATACAGTAAAAACCAATCACAACCAACAACTATACTACCAATTAAAAAAAAAAAGAAAATAAATGGACAAAAACAATATAGAGTAAGCTAAATGGTTAAGAATTAGTGAGTTAGTACTTTTGCCAAATAGAGATGAAAATAATAAAAAATAATAATAAAAACAGAAGGGGTGGGGGAAAGGAAAAATGAGAGAAAATAGCAAGAGATGATAAAGAAGAAACAAAAGAATGAGAGATAAAAATACAATGAAGACATAAAAATAAGTAAATATTTCAGATGAAAGTAAGAGGGGGAAAAAAAAGCAAGAACACAAAAAGCACAACAAATGGAAGAAAAAGCCAAATGAGTCCAAAATACTTCTCTCTACTGAGGTATTTGGATTGGAAAAACTTCTTTCTGGACAGTCTAATAGTGGAGCCCATCTGGCATGGCAGGTGAACAGTAAGCCACACCTGGGCCTGTTGTGTCTCTTCTCTGCTCATCTCTAGCAGATGGTCCTGTATGAAGGCTGAGCCTTGACTTGTCTTTCCCACCAGGCAGGACTGGTAAATGGTACCATACTAACTCCAGGTGTTTCCTTTATTTGTTCATTTTCTCCTAGTCCCCTACAGCCACTGCCAGTCCTCCTCCTCTTCATGGCACACAGGTGGGTTAGGTGCCTCCCTCACTCTAGTAGTGCAGTGGGGTATGGCAGATGGCCAAGCTGATGCCTGTCTCGAATGAGTCAGAACGAAGCTCAGGCTAAGCACACAGATTGCTGAGCTCTGTGCTGGAGGGGTGCAACCAGGGGAACTCAGCCATTCTCTGGTTATAATCCTGGCACTTTTTAGACCCAGGCCCCTCAGAAACCGTATGCCATGGGTCTTAGTCTTCACCTTGCCCTCTATAACCTGAGTGCCTCAC
>RJWT010000083.1:0-97777 GCA_004365215.1 Cuniculus paca
TTGTTTTGTTTGAGTTTATTGTCTGTAAATGTAAGAACAACCATTTTGAAGAAAGCAAGAGACACTAGGGTAACCATTGTTAATCTCCTGTTGTTATGTTTTGAAAACCTGTATAGCTTGCAGTGTTCTGCTTTGAAATGCTATATTGTGTTTGACTCTATTCTGTTTTCTTTTGCTTTTTTCAATCTGTTTTGTCCTATTTTCTTTAAAATAAAAAAAAGTAAAAAAAAAAAAAAAAAAGAAATAGACCTGAGGATCAGTGGAACAGAAGATGCAGATATAACTCCAAACACCCTTAGCCACCATATCTTTAACAAAGAAGATAAACATATTCACTGAAAGATAGTCTCTTTGAAAAATGATGCTGGAAATACCTGCTTTCCACATGCCAAAGAGTAAAACTAGACCCATGTTATCTTGGTTACTTTCCTCTCATTGCTGGGACAAAACACCTGACACCCAAAGTGAAGCAAGGAAAGGTTTATTTAGCTTACAGTTTATGGAGATTTCAGTCCATAATCAGCTGGCTCCAAGGCAGGGTGGCATGGCACTGGGGCAACACTTCAAGGCAGCCACCAGAGCAAAAGAGGGAAAAGGGGAAAACAAACCTCTTCTCCTCCCTTATATTGTGCACAGGCCACCCCTGCCCAGGGTGGGTGTAGCACTCACAAACTTTCCTTGCCCTCCTTTGCACAGGATGAGGATATTTATAAAGTAAGAACCCTGGCTCCCTGCTGAGTCTCTCAGTTAAACTTCTAAACTTCTCAAGTTGACACAGTGTATCAGCCATAACAAAGAAGACAAACATAGTCACTGAAAGATAGTCTCTTTAAAAAGTGATGCTGAAAATACCTGCTTTCCACATGCCAAAGACTAAAACTAGACCCATGTCTATCATCATGCACTAAACTAAAGTCAAAATGGATCAAAGATCTAAATATTAAAGTAGAAACACTAAATTTACTAGAAGAGAAAATAGGCAGAAATCTTGAAGACACTGGTGTGAGCAGAGACTTCATGAACAAAGCCCAGACCACACAGAAAATACTATAAAGAATCAACAAATGAATCTCACCTTATTAAAAAGTTTTTGCACAAAAGAAATCACCAACAAAGTGAAAAGACAACCCACAGAGTAGAAAAAAATTTTATAGTCAGTTGTCCCTCAGACAAAGGACATATATGTAGAACATATAAAGAATTGAAAAAAATCGGTCTTCCAAAATTCAAAGACTCAATCAAAAAATGGACATCTAAGATGAATACATAGTTATCAGATAAGGAGATACAAATGGCAAATAAATATATAAAAAATGTTCAACATCACTGGTCATTCAAGAGATGCAAATTAAAACAACGCTGAGATTACATCTCACCCCAGAAAGAAGGGCTGCCATCAGGAAATTAATCAATAATAAAAGTTGGAGGGGCTGTGGGGAAAAAGGAACCCTTCTCCACCATTGGTGGGAATATAGACTGGTGCAACCACTGTGAAAAATCAGTACGGAGATTCCTCAAAAAACTAGAATTTGAGATCCCATTTCACCCAGCTCTTCCCCTTCTGGGTGTCTTCCCAGAAGAATTAAAAACATCAGACTGCAGTGATATATGTGCACCTATGTTTACAGCAGCACAATTTGTAATAGATAAATCTTGTAAACAACCCAAATGTCCATCAACTGAGGAATGGATAAAAAAGATGTGGATTTTTTTTGATATGATAGAGTACTATTCAGCCATAAAAAAGGATAAACTGAGACTTTCACGGGTAAATGGCTGCAACTTGAGACCATATTCATAAGTGAAATTAATCAGACTCACATGTGTAAACATCATATTGTCTCCCTTGTGTGAGAAACTGAATGAATAAATTAGATCTAAAATGTACAATAGATATTGTAAATTGGAAAGAAACTGTTCAAAAGAAAAGAGAAACTGTAATGGGAGAAAGGGAGAAGGAAGGAAGGGAAAAGGAAAAAAATATATATACATACACTCAAGATAGTTAAGATAGTTATACAGCTAGTTTCTCTTAGTTAAGTGGAAAGAAAGATTGGAGCTAATAATGTTTGGACAATATTTCACACCTATATCTTGTATCCTGAGTAACTACTATGAAGATAACAATATGCAATGTATTAATTATTGTTACTCTCCTACTAGCCTGTTTTGAAATTCTATATTATTTTTATTTTTTTCTCTTTAAAAAAACACAGAAATTTTTTCCCTTGTAGTTCTGGCCGGAAATCTAAAATCAGGATGTTGGCACTGTTGGTTGTTCTGGAGAATCCATTCCAGACCTTCTTCTCAGCCTCTGATGCCCAGTAGTCTATACAAGCATCATTTGAATTTCTGCCTTTTTCCTTCTCCTCTGTGCCCATGTCTTATTTTTTGTCTTTCATAGGTCATCTATCACTGGGTCTAGAAGTCACTCTAAACTGCCATTCTGAGAGCCTTACTTTACACATGCGAAGACCCTTCTCCAAATAAGGTTACGCTGTTCCAGGTAGCATACATTTTGGGAGCCACTATTCAACTCTCTACAGGCTGATATTATTCCTCTTCCGCAGACAGGGAAGCTGAGGATCCAAGATGTTAAATTATACGAATCACAAAGTTATTAATGAAAAGGCCAGAATTAGAATCCAGGGAACATGGCACACCACATTTCTGGGGACGCCCGAAGGGTTAGAGGTCCCAGAACCTTGCTTTAGTAATAAATGGGCATCTCAAGTTGTTTGTCATTCATTGTGAATAAAGGAAACATCTATGCCTAAAAATTAAGGATCAAATCATTTTAATATACTTTTAGTTGCCTAATTGTTTTCAACAGAAATTTCCTTCTCAGTTGGTAGATAATTTTCTTTAGTGCCATAGTTTCTGAGAATGCACTTCTTCTCAGGTTACTTACTCACATTTTATGTGACAAACATTTATCAAGTGCCTAATATGTGTCAGACACTGTTCTGGCAGCACAGATAAGACGATGTTGCCTTTGTCTGAAGGATGTCCACTATCAGATGACAAATGTGTCCTATATGCCATTGTAGTCCAAAACAAAGATAAGAGGGTAATAATGGATGCATGAAGTACCAAGACAAGTCCAAAAATGAAGATAGTAATTATGCCTGGGGACCACAGGGACAGGATCAAGGAGGTGAGCTTTTATAAAGTTTTGATAGGAAAGTAGTGATTCACCAGTTGGGATGATGCATGCCTGTAATTCCAACACTTGGGAGACAGAGGCAGGAAAATTGCCACAAGTTCAAGGCCAGCCTGGGCTACACAGTGAGCTCAAGGTCAACCTGAACTACACATTGAGACCCTATCTCAACAAAACAAAATAAAACAAAAAAGAAAAGCAATGATTCCTCAAGGAGAGAAGTAGGGAAAAGATTCTAGGTCAGGAAAATGGCATATGAAAAATTACTTAAAAGCAAATAGAGGCTTGTTTGCATATCAGGAGAAGAGCTAGTATTTACTAAAAGGTTAAAAAGGAAGTAGGGACCATACCATTACTAACTTTGTGTGCTAGACCTGTGCTACTCATTTCACAATATATACATATATCAAAATACCACAGCATACTGCATACCCTTAACAGGCATAATTTGCATGCATGTTGGGAAAAGACTTAGTGTTTCAGGTTTTATTCTATTTTATGATGAACTTTAAGCAGGGTGAAGTATGTGTAAATGGATTTGCATTTTTAAAGATCCAGCAGCATTGTCGAGAATATGTAGGTAGCAGAGGCTGGGTTTGGAGACAAGGAGAACTTTAATAGCCTCACTGTCAGATGCCTAAACCCTCATGGGATGCATAACATCGGAGATGAATGACAAACCAGAAAAGCACTTGTTGGTCCCCACCCCAGATGCTGAATGAGTGGCCCTTTTTGCTCCCACAACACTTGCCATAGCACAGGGTTCACGTACTACATTTTACCATATCTTCAGTTTATGAGTGCGTTTCCACAGTTAATCATGGGCTTCTTCAGACTGTGTTGTATTCATCTTGTTTTGTAGAACCTGATAGAGGTGTCCAATAAATGTATATTGATTGAATTTTTAATGAGACAGAACCAACAAGAATTGGTGATCAATTAGACATGAGAATTGAGGAGGAAAGGATGAATCTCAAATGACTCTCAAGGTCTTGCTCATGTGGTTGGGGAGAAGAAATGCCTTTACATATATAGTAGAGACCAAAACATTCTGTCGTATTGTGGCATTATTACTTCATTGAAGAAACGTGCCTCATCAGACCCAGCTTAGTACTGTCATAAATACTTCATATATTTTCTTAGGTTGAATTGGTTGATGGAAGAAAACTCACTATGTAATTAATGGCCTGACATCACTGTAGTGGGATTCTGGAGAGCTGAATTCTACCTTTCTCCTCTTTTGCTACTAACTATGACCTCAGAAAATAGGTCCAGCCTCACTAGGGAGCTGTGCTTGCAAGCCCAAATGCTCCAGCATCACCTCCTCCTGGATACCTTCCCTTGGCCCTCCCAATATTTTTCCACCTTTATTGAGATATTGGCAAATAAAAAATTATACATATTTAGGGTATACAGCATGCTGTGGTACTTTCATATATGTATATATTGGAAAATGGTTAGCACCAACAAGAAAATTAACATATTCATCACTTCACAGTTAATGTTCTTTGTGTGTGATGAGAATGCTTGAAGTCTACTTTCTTAGAAAATTTCAGTGTACATTATTAATAACAATAATCACCATGGTGTACATTAGGTCTTCAAAACTAATACATCCTATAACTGAAGCTTTGTAACCTTTGAGCAATCAAATCAAAGTCACTCCTTCTGATCAGTTAGCTGTCCAGTGACCCCTTGGCCCCAGCCCATATCTCATACTTTCCTCAGTGGTTATCAAGTACACAATTCAGGATGAGCATGTTCTGTTGCTTGTCATAGATTAAAACTATTGAGAGCAGGTTTACAGCACACTCACTAAGAGTAGGGAGTAAACTGCTACATGCTCAGTAATCCTGCTGAGTGAATAAGTGGAAGAAACTTATTAATAGGTGGAAAAATTGATCTGGAAGATCCCACCTAATTTTTCTGCTTCTTTGACAACCATGGCCTAGTCTGTGGGTTAAGCTTTCAGGAATAGGGATGGATGAAGGGGAAGAGGGCAGATTTCTTGGGAAAATGACCTAACCACTCTTACAAGTCAGTGTTCCTGTGAGGATATGGCAGCTACTTCTCTCACTCACTGCATAACCCACCCTAGGCTTAGTGAATAACAGGCTGAGAATCTGGCCTATGAAGTCTGGGGAAAAATTGTAAAGACGTTCTGGGTGGGCAGGTTGCCGGTTCCATTAAAGCCTCTGAGAAGATTCTCATCAGTTTTACTCCTAGTCAAGGAGAATGCTCCCAATTTTTCAGTCTGTACAAATTTCCAGTTTGGTCTGCTTGCTTATTTTAACACTCAATTATCAAAATAGTCTCTGCTAAGGATTCCCCCAGAGATGAGAGTCTCATACCCCCCGACCAACACCTGCAGAGTCTGGGCTGGCACCTGTAGGTGGCTGCAAAGGCATCATCCAGGGATGGTAGGGAACCATTCCTGGTAGGGGTGATTGGAAGTGCTAACAGCTCCTCCTTGCTGCGAGGGCTCTTGTTTGTAATGGACTAAAATATTCATGGCTGTGCTGACTCATGCCCACCTGACATGGGCCTAATTAATTCTGGCTTTTAAATTCCTGCTCTCCAGTTAGTAAAGTGGTGGCCTGGGGCCTCTGGGGAGTGAGAAGCACCAGGAGCTCCAGGTGATGGTTTGTTGGAGCCTATAGGAAAGTAGAAAAGTGTACAACAGGGAGCGGGAACCCCTCGGCTACCCAGAGAAACTGCTGTGGAGGTGGCAGCATTGCAGAGGACCAGAGGCTCCTGCAGGGAGGAAGCCAGCCGAGGGAATTTTGCTCATGGAGCTGGTCAGATACAGACAACTGCATACTCCTGGCAGAGAGTTAGGTGCTGCTGGAGGTCTTGGGCTGAGAGCTGACAGTGAGTAAGGCAGTTGAGGAGGACTTCTGGAGCTTCCATACATGAGTATCAGTAATTCTCCTAAATGGCCAACAACTGTGCTATTTAGGAAAATTTTGATAAGATTAGAGATAAATCAGGATGCTGACCAAAGATTTCAGGCCTCAGAAAGCAGCCACTTTTAAACTTTTGAGTACATTAGAATCCTCCAGGATACCCGTGAAAATGTAAGCCTATAAGCTCCTTGCTGGTGTTTCTGATGATTCTGAAGCAAGTAGTCTTCAGACCAGCTTCCGCACCCCTGGGGGGAGAGCTGGAGCAACTGGCCATTGCCCCATAGGAGGTCTCCCTTCCAGAAACATTCATTGCCTCCTTGCATACAGCTAATTATCTCACCCTTCTCTCCAAACGCATGGGTCAAAACGTCAACATCACGCTGATCCCATTCCACAGCTTTTTAAACCCAGTCTCTGGGATAGTGAGTTTTGCTGGATAAACACACGCTTGGGCAGATGGGTGGCCCTCAAAGGCAGGACCTCTAACATAGCAGAGCCTAGGCCTGATCATGATACTATAGTCCAGGTCACCTCATCTATTTCCAAGGATAATTTTTCATCCTCTTTCCCTTCCCCACAGGTCAGGTAGATGATGATTATCCAGTCTTTGCAAACAGCTTTAACTTCTACTTCACAGTAAAATTAAGGTTCTCATGTTGGAAATCCATTTTGTTCTAATCTACCTAGAACCATGTTCATGAGCATTCATCCTTCCTTCTGGTTGCAGGGAAAAGACCTTGGTCCTTCTTCTTTGTCAGTGTCTTAATCATCTCCTGTTCCCTCCATTACCCTTTCTGTACTGGAGGTTTTCCTCTATAATATGTATATCTCCAAGTCTCTAGTTAAATATTCTTTCCCAGTCCAGTGCCTTTGTTTCACCACTCTTGGACTTTTCTCCTCTTCAACTTTTTGAATGAGCAGTTTTATCTTAAGTCTATCTCCACTTTTCATCTTCCATTGGTGCCTTTGCTTGTTATGTTCCAAACCCTCCCCATTCCTAAAGTGTGTCCTCATCAAGATAGAAAATTATCTCCAATTGCTAAATATCATCAACACTTTATCTCCCCATCTCACCAGGCTTCTTGGCAGCTCCTGAATCTACTTACATCTCCTTCCTTGAAACTGTCTTTTGTGCTGGCAACACTGCCCATCGCTTCTGTTCTTTCCTCTGCTGCCTCTTACTTCCTTTCCCAAGTCCCTCCTTTACCTGCCTCAGAGTATTCTTCCTGAGATCCATCCTCATTTCTTATTCTCCACATGTTCTTGTGACTTCAACCACTGTCTACATCTTGATAGCTCCCGAAATATATTCTGAGTCCTAATCTGTTTTATGATTCCTTAGCTGGTATACATTCAGTAGCTTATTGGATGTTTCTTTTCAGATGTCTAACGGAGCTTTAACTCATGTTAAAAACCAAACACATCACCTTTTTATCCCTGCTATTTTCACATTATATTCTTTAATTCTGTATTTTATAACTCAAAGTTTTTCACTTATTTTTATGTTCCAGATCAATTATCATCTTTTTAAAGGTTCTTCAACTATCTTATCTAAAGTGGTAATGTTGTCCTGCCTTCCATCATTCCCCATCCTCTTTCTTGTGGTTTCTTCATAGGGTGTATCACAATTTGGACACTACTGTATTTCTTTGGTTTATTTTCTGTCTCTTCCTCTTGAGGAGCTACAATGGCAGAGAGTTTGCCTTATTCACTACAGCATCTCCAGCACATAGAATGTGCTAGCATATCTCTAGCATATGCCTGGAATGTGGTAAATATTTGCTGAGGGAATGAAGGATAACATGGTCTCTGAATTATGCAACAGACTCCACAGGACTATTTATAAGATGCACACTCAAAGGCACAGATCCACACTCTAAAATCAATTTCTAAGGATGGAGTCCAGGAGTTAGCATTTTTAACAAAGCTCTGCAAGTTAGTTTCCATAAGAGCTGTTTGCTAAAAAGATCAATGTCGCTGACACTGCCTGCACATCCTCCCTAACAGCCTTTGGAATTAGGCTCCAACTCATTGTCATATTATGGTTAATGTGCATCTCCAGTGTCACCCTTCTTGAATCAGCTTCATCGAGCAGACACTTGCATGCTTACCATCTCCTCTCACAGTTCCACATGTTTGGAGCTGCTGCTCCTTCTTCCTGGAATGATCCTCCCTCTGCATTTATCCTTAGTCAACATTCACTAGGCACATCTTTCCAGTCGGGCCCAGGTCCTCTCTCAGAATTAAGTGTACTCATAGGTCACAGCAGGACTGTAATGGCTTTACCACTAAATGGCAGGTCTTAAATGCTAGATCTATGCTTCTGAACTCTGCATTCCTGGTGGTCATAAGCAGTTGTATACCCAAGGCCAGCTTGGGAAAGCCAACTGGGCATGTCTCCCCCAGCTCCATACTTATGCAGGCAGTTTGTAAACAGCCACAGAAGGAGAACTTACATCACAGAGGGTGGCACATGTTATAAATCCTGACCACCTCCTCCCAGCTGGCTATTGAACACTTAACAGTATACCACTAACCACTGAGCACTATATCTAACACCAAATACACACTCAATTCAAGCAATGTTTTTCTGGTATATAAATAAATGTATGAGTGAATAAAAGCTTTGGGGAATCAAAATTTTTATGAAACCTCCAATGTCATGTTGTTTCCTAGTATGACCCATTACCTATCTATTCCTTCTTTTATAAAATAATCTTTAAAGGAATAGCTGTCACCTTTTCTTTACTTTCCTATTTTTTACATTAACATTTCTCAGTTCCTTCAATTATTTCTCAAGAAAGTCACCACATTGGTCACATCCCTAGAGATTATCTGGTGTATCAGTATTCCTTTTCAAAAACCATGGCTCTCAGATGTGACACAGTGTTCTGGCAATGGTCTGACCTGTGCTGAGCCCAAAAGCTCCATAAATTTTAGTAACTGATGTTTTGTGCTTCTATTGTTGAAGCCTGGGGTGTGAACCATGCTCACACACACCCACACTCACAAATCCATCACACACTTGAGAATAAACTGGGTACTGAAACAAAATGTCAGCTTTCATGCATAGCCTTATAACATTTTGCCTCACATTTTTTCAACCTCTGTGTTCTAAGCGATTAGGATATTATTTAATCTTGATTCTGTCATCTGTAAGTGTTTTTGTCTGCTCTGACATCTGGATTCTGAATTATGCATCAGAGACTTGTGAGTAGGCTATAAAAGAAGAACCCTGGGAAAGAAAAAAGTCAACATTCATCATGAATGCCTTTTATGCACAAAGTATTGGGTAAGATATTTTTGTATATTTTCCCTCTTTCAATCCTAGTAACACTCTCCCAGGAAAGCTGTATGGTAACACTTAAGAGATGGAGACTTTGCAGTGTCTCAAAGAGTTAAAGAACTTGTTGAGAGTGAAATTGTTTACAAGCAGAGCTGGAATTGGAACCCATGTCTGTTCCAGCCTGTGTTGTGTTTACCACTGCACTGCTTCCCAGAAAATATTACCAATAACTAACTTTAGCATTTATGAAATGTTTTCATGGTTATTTCTTCTTTGGATGCTCATGATATTAGGATGGAGTTTCTATGCCCTCACTCCCTTTGGGAGAATTATTTCACTGGCTGAGTTCAGATATCTTCTCAGAGTAGTAAAGGAATGACCCTCCTGCCTGATACAAGGTAGAATGTCACAACAGGGAGCCACTGCTGCCTGCTAGCCTGGAGAGTCATGATGAAATCAACATCATCATAGAATGTCCTGGGTACTTAGGGGCCAAACTTTGTGTGACACCTGCCATTCATGTGTTCTTGATGATATTCAAAACCAGCTCACCAAGTAGGTGCTTCTAGCCTCCCTTATCTTATAAATGTGGAAACTGAGACCTTGGAAAGTTAATTTACCTGCCTAGGATAACAGCTAATAAGAGGCAGAATGAAGCATTATTGGGGCTCTGCATCTCTGTTCTCCTCTGTGATCTCAAGGGTGGGGAGCCATCTGAAGAAGGAGAAGAGCTCAGATTCTCTCACAGCCTGCTTGGAAAATTTCTGGCCTTGTTTGATCTTTTTCTCCAAGATTCTCCAGGTTTCCTAAGGGCAACACAGTAACATCCAGATTCATGTCCAAATTTCATTTATTGTTTAAACCTATTATAAGAAGAAGGATGAGAAGGAGGAAGCAGATTTGTGCCTGTCCATTCCAAAACTGCAATTTTTCTCCCTGATGCTGCTTTTCTGGCTGTGGGAGTCTAGTTCCTTCCAGCATGTACATATCAGATGATGTCAAAACAGTCAATCATCCAGGCTCATGGGTTGCCTGGATTCTGTGTCTGAATTCAACGTCATGTCAATGACCCAAACAGGCCAACGGATTCCTGACAGTTTTATTTCCCCAGACAGATGCATAACCCTATCTGCTCCTAAGAAATAGCATATTTTTTCCTCCACTTGTTTTCTTTTACATTCTTTCTCCCACCCTGGACAGGTCCTGACTAAACATTGTTACCATGGTGAATGGTGAGCTGTCATCTGAAGTGAAGAGTCACGCTGCAGGGGGCATTAGCTACAAATGGGAGCCCGAGATCTTAAGAAACAACATTTAAGACGCCTGAATAGCTAAACAGAGCAACAGAACTAAGACTCAGGTATTTGGTTCCTTTAATTTACAAATCATTCTGTCCATATCTTACCAGATTAGATGTGAGTAGTCACTCTGCGGGTATGATTTTGGAGTGACTTATCTCTTATTCTGTACCATAGTTGTCTGGAAGCCTGCCTTTCCCAGCTTCTCTTGCTTGTATCCAAAGATCTTTGTAACTTTAACCTTCTAGAGGTTCAATCTAGTATCCCAGGCTGACTTTCCATAACCTACATTCTTCATGTGGAAGACAGAGGTGCAAATTTTAATGCAGCTGCTGGATACATCTTGGTTACCGGTGTGAGTTGTATTTCTTTATTGCCTGCCTTTGAGGAAGGGGCAGAGATATTGACTTGGCTGATATCTCACACTGTCACTGTTAGCTGGATCTCCTGCAGAAAGACCTGAACTCCTATGGTTCTTGTCAGTCTTGCTCTAGGCCCTGCAAGCCTCTGGAAGTTGTTCAACCTAGCCTTGTTGTGTTTGGTTGGCTTTGCCTGTGGTAACATGACCTACCTTAATTAGGAGGAGCTAGGAAAGTGTGTTCTACGGCCAAGGAATACTAAAGGAAGCTTGAGAAGATGAAATACTCACTGTTGATCACTCCCTGTCCCCTATACATGACAGATGCCTATCATAAACACCCACAGCCAGGGCGCCATGCTTGTCCTAATTGAGTCCCCTAGAAAAATAGTCCAATTTATCCCCTATCTCGAGCCCACTTTTAGTTCTAGACTCTGCTGCCTGATCCTTAAAGGAAGTGATTAGTGAACCGAGTATTCCAAGTTTGAAGGACGTGCCTTAGGAAATGCTAGGCCTACAATCCCACTGTTCACCGTCTTAGGAAGACTGAGATAAGGTCTGGGAAATACCCTCTTAGTTTAGAGGCTTTCTGCTAGCATGACAGCTGGGCTATTCATCTGCTTGCAGTTGAGTTCACTCACAGAAGATAGCACCCAGTTCTGCTCAATTCAGCATTAATTTACTGGGCATTTAGGTGCCAGATCATGTGTAAGAGCTGAGGATGTTAAAATGATAACAGGACTCCTTCACTGAGCACTTTAGAACCTAGCAAGAAGCTCCAAACTTCCCATGTAATCATGCTGTGTGGAGAAGAGGAATTTGTACTAGGTTCAGATACAGAAACACCGTAAACAAGGAAGCTGTTGATCTTTTAGGTGTGAGTGTACCCTGAGAAGGTCCTAATAGATGATGCCATACGAGGACTTTAAAAATAGTCATGTGCTTCCTGTTCAAGTTGAAGGACTAAACGCATACTTGCCCCACTACTTTCTGAAATTTTACCAGAAACAACACAGAAATCTTTCTAAACAGGAAACATATTTAAGGGCAAAGATAACCGGAACGGAAACAATGCCAAACACTATTTTGCAGTAGAAAAGCAGGTAGTCATTGACTAACAGACTCAACAGGAGTGAGAAGGCTGAAATTTTAGTTGGCAGTAGAAGTGACAGTGCAGAACCCAGACAGGCGCAAGATACCTCTAACAATGAAAGTGGAAATGAAGCTAAAAGCAGAAAAAATGGCTAAAGTTTATTTAAGAAACAAGACCCCAGGTATCTTCTTCCCACCGTCTTTCTCTGTCCTGCATATGCATAAGACTTCTTTTCTTCCACCCCAGTGGGGGACTGGGGAAGGTATGAGGATTGGGATCATCCCATGCAGTGTGAGCAGAAGTGCTATCCTGACAAGGACTCTGCACACAGAATTTTAAGAGCCTTCTACACTCAACAACCAGAACATTAGTACCAGGTTCATCCCCTCCAGGACTAGAGTGAACGCTTTTGTTTTGTTTTGACAAAACTGTCTGATACAAGAGATCTAATGGATTCTATAGTGAAATGTCTCAGCCAGGTCACCTCACAACAAAGTCATCTCCAGTCAACGGATCGCACTTACCAGTATTGACAGGGCTCTTCAGTGCCATGCTCTTCTGCCTTAGACAGCTCAGAACTTCCAGGTGTTTGAAAAAAAGACCCTGGTCAAAAACCCCTTCACAAAGGCCTCTCCTTTGTTTTTCTATTTTTATTTTATTTTAATTAATTAATTTATTTATTTATTGTCTTTCTGAGACAGTGACTCACTATGCAGTTCAGGCTGACCTTGAGCTCACTTTGTAGCCCAGGCTGGTCTGGAACTTGCAACAATTCTCCTGCCTCAGCCTCCCGAGTGCTGCACCAACATGCCCAATGTCCTTGTTTTTTAAACATACCCAAAAATAAAGAGATTTAGAAGATCAAGACAATTAAGGGAGAAAAACTAAATTATTTATTGTAAATATCCTTTGAAGAATTTTTTTATTATAAAAAGAAGAAGAAAATAAATAAAGGACTGGGTATTTAGTTCAATGGTGTAAGCACCTGCCTGGCCAGCGTGAGGTTGTGAGTAGAATCTCCGGTGCTGCAAAAAGAAAAAAGAAAAGAAAATAGAATTTCAAAATAAGACAATAGAAGAGTAACAGTACTTTATACATTGCATATTGTTATCTTCAGAGTAGTTACTCAGGGTAAAAAACATAAGCATGAGATATTATCCAAACAATATTAGCACAAACCTTCTTTTCAATGAACTAAGAGAAAAGGGGAAGGAAGAGAAGAAGAATTTTATTAGTGAAACAAAAGCAATGTGCTCTACAAAGAAGGGGGACATTCAGAGAAACACAAAGAACTTTCTGAAATAAAAAAACACAAAAACATAATACATATTTGGAAGAAATCTCTCATAGAACAAAAGAATGCAAAGAGATGGAAAGTAGAGAGTAAGAGTATGAGATTAAACAATCAAGGATTACTAATGGATTCCCAAAGGGGAGAATGACAAAAATAGAAGTTAAATAGTTCAAGAACATTTTCCAGAACTGAAGGACATTAACTTCTAGATTATAAATGTATACAAAGTAGTACTGTGAAAAAAATGCAGCAAAACAGGACGGTAAGATCTGACACCACAGACAGACACCCTAAATGTTTTCAGGAAGGTCACACACAAAACATCATGAAACAAATTGGCTTCAGTTTACTTAATTTTCTTTTCTTCATTTATCACAAATCCATGTCAATAGCATTAAAATCTAGAAGAAATGGAACAGTGATTTTGATTATGAGGGAAGATGATTTCCAATCTAAGACTCTATACATAGCCAAACTGTCAACCAAATGTTAGGGTAAAATAAGTACATGTTCAGGGTTGCAAATTTTAAAGAAAATTTACCTCCAGTATATGGTTTTGCAGGATATGACCTAGAAAAGATATGGATTAATTAAAAATGAAGACATTAGAACCAAGAAACAAGATGTTCAGCACACATAAGAGAAAGAGAATTCCAGGATGTTGAGGAAAAAACTCAAGAAGACAGCAGCTCAGCAGTCCCAGAGCACAAGTAGCAGAGATCGAAGAGGAAGGAGAGAGGGTATCAAGGCATCAAGAAAGTTTCCTAGAAGTTTAAACTGATAGGCTATTTGACGTGCATAAATATGTCAAGAAGAAATTACATCTGTGGAAGAATGTATTGGTAGAAATTAATGGTAAGGGAAGAGAAAACTACCCAAATGAAGAGTCAAGACAATTATTAACTCTAGGGAAAATTGAAAGTTGTATAAGAAAGCAAATGTAGTCATGTTTTACTACATGGGCATGCTGTGAATACAGACATAATTATGTAAACACTGAACAGAGATCTAAGTAAAAACGATGATGTAAGTCCCCTGGGAGGTTGGAGAAGAGGAAAATTGTGGAGGTGGGTGAGGGAGGTGCTAAAGAGAGCTAAATCTTTATCTTTCAGAGTGAGAATTTAATAGATAATTCCCAACACTGGAAAATCAAGAAGCTGGTAGTAGAAACACGTTATTTAGCAATGTGGAGGTAAATGCTTTTAAAAAAGCAACCAAAAGTAGTTGCTATTGGAAGTTGGAATAAAGGAAGGAGAAGGTCTGGGTTCTGCTATTTTTCAGAATGAGGTTTGTAACTATTTGACTTCTTCGGACATGAATGACAGATTAAATTTGACATAAGACTTCCTTGTCAGGGGAAGAGAAAGAAGCCACGTTCAGGGCACCTTCATCCCTCTCCAGCAATCTTCAGGAAACAGTATGGATAGATGCCCAGTATGCAGTGTGTCCAAGAACCTCCCTGAAGCGCTGGAGTGGAGCAGAGGTGAGTAAGCTTAGAGAGGTGAGCAGAAACCAGATCAGATCTGAGGGCTTAGACTTCCTGGCACCAGATGGATCACTGCCTAGGGAGTAATAAGCAATCTCAAACTGAACCTCATGCATGGGAGATTGGCTGGAACTTTTCTTTTTTAAGAGAAGAAAAAAAAAGCACAGAAAAGAAAAACAAAAACAAGAGACGTACAAACCACAACTGCAAGAACAACAAAACACCAAAAACAATAACAACATAGGATCTCAAAACAAGATGATAGGAATTTAACAACGGTTGTAATATTACATACTGTTATCTTCAAAAGAGTTGCTTAGATTACCAGATACAGACATGCAAAATTGATCTAATCATATGCGTATTAACTGTTCTTTTCCAAGAACTAATAGAATTAGTAGTATAATCATCTTAATTATTTTATGTACATATAAATAAATCTATATTTTTTTCCTTTTCCCTTCCTTATATTCTTTTTTCACTCATTCCAATTATTTTTCCCCTTTGAGCAGTTTCTTACCCTTTCACAATATCTGTTGTAGATTTTGGAACTTATTTACTCTTTCAGTTTCTTATACTAGGGAGACAATACAGTGTTTACATATGTGAATCTGATTTAGTTCACTTATGAGTATGGTCTCAAGTCTCATCCATTTACCTATAAAAGCCTTGATGCAATCCTTCTTTATAGCTAAGTAGTACTCCATTGTATAAAAATACCATATCTTTTCTACCCATTCCTCAATTGATGGGCATTTAGGTTGTTTCCAAGATTTGGCTATTACAAATTGTGCTCCTATAAACATGGGTACACATATATCACTATGGTATGATGTTTTCAGTTCTTCTGGGGAAATGCCCAGAAGCAAGATAGTCAGGTCAAATGGAACCTCTAATCTCAGCTTCTTGAGGAACCTCCAGACTGATTTCCATAGTGGTTGCACCATCCTACACTCCCACCAACAGTGAGAAGAAGAGTACCTTTTTCCCCACAGCCCCTCCAGCATTTGTTATTGGTTGATTTCTTGATCTTGGCCATTCTTTCTGGGGTAAGATGCAATCTCAGCATTGTTTTAATTTGCATTTTTCTAATAACCAATGATGCTGAACATTTTTTCATATATTTATTTGCCATTTGTATTTCTTTATCTGAGAAGTGCATATTCATCTCAGATCGCCATTTTTGGATTGGGTGTTTGAATTTTGAGGGCCTGATCTTATTTAGAAGCCCTTTGTCTGAGGGAGAGTTGGCTAAGATTTTTTTTTCCCAATTCATGGGTTTTCTTTTCACTCTGTTAGAGATTTCTTTTGACATGCAAAACTTTTTAATAAAATGAGATCCCATTTGTTGATTCTGGGAAGTATTTCCCATGCAGTTTGATTTTTGTTCATGAACTCTCTGCCTATCCCTGTGTCTTCTAGATTTCTACCTACTTTGTCTTCCAGCAGATTTAGTGCTTCTGTTTTGATATTTAGATCTTTGATACATTTTGACTTTTGTTTAGTGCATGGTGATAGACATGGATCTAGTTTTAGTGTTTGGAATATGGAAAGCCAGTTTTTCCAGCACCACTTATTAAAGGTTTCTTCCAGTGAACTTGTTTGACATCAAAAATAAGGTGGCTGAATGTGTCTGTAGTTGTGGCTGTATCTTCTAATCTATTCCATTGATCTTCAGGTCTGTTTTTTTTTTTTTTGTTTTGTTGTTTTTTTTTTTTGCCAGTACCACATTGATTTTATCACAGTAGCTTTGTAGTATAATTTCAAGTCAGGGATTGTGATACCTCTTACCTTGCCTTCGTTGCCCAGAATTGCCTTTGCTATTCTAGGTCTCTTCTGGTTCCATATGAATTTTAGGAGTGATTTCTCTAGATATGTGAGGTACACTAATGGTATTTTGATTTGAATTGCATTAAATCTGTATGACAATTTTAGGAGAATGGCCATTTTCACAATGTTTGTTCTTCCTAACCATGAACAAGGAATGTCTTTTCATTTTCTGAAATCCTCTTCAATTTCTTTTTTCAGAGTACTGTAATTTTCACTGAATAGATCTTTTACTTCCTTTGTTAGATTGATTCCTAAATATTTCATTTTTTTGGGTGCTATTATGAAGGGTGTGGTTTTCCTTATTTCTCTCTCAGTGAGTTTGTTGTTTGTGTATAGCAATGCTATTGATTTTTGAGTGTTGACTTTGTATCCAGCTACATTTCTGAATTTGTTTCTTAGATCTAGAAGTCTTTCCATGGAGTACTGGGGTCTTCTATGTAAAGTATCATGTCATCTGCAAATATTGATAATACAACTTCCTTTCCTATCCTTATCCCTTTTATTTCTCTCTCTTGTCTAATTGCTCTGGCTAATGTTTCCAGAACTCTATTGAATAGGAGTGGTGATAATGGCCATCCTTGTCTTGTTCCTGATTACAGGTTGAAAGCTTTCAGTTTTCGTCCATTTAGTGAGATGTTGGCTGTTGGTTTATCGTATATGGCTTTTATCAGATTGAGGTAAAACCATCTATTCTGATTTTCTGTAGGGTTTTTATCATGAATGAGTGTTGGACTTTATCAAAAGCTTTTTCTGCATGGCTGGGACTCTGAAAAAGGACGTGGTCTGGTTTTCCAAAAAAGGAGAAAAAGTCTGCTGCCATGAAACATTGACTCACTGGTCAGCTTAATTTCTAGAATGGACTTTAAAATGAATGACTTCTATGCAAAAACGTATAACCACAAGAAATTAATGTGGATTAATGGCTTATAAAGCAGTCACACCAGAATCATCTCTCCGCCCTGTCTCATATGGCTATGAGATTGATTAAGAGAAAGCTGTGCACATGGAGTCTCTTATTTAGTTAAGTGTTTGTGTTCTTACTGTCCCTGTGAACAGGATGAAGACTTGTGAGTTAGGTAGTAGTATTCAGAGGTGACTACATATCTGATTGATGAGGCACAAACAATGCTACACATCATTTGCTCAAGGATTCTACCCTGACTTCTGTCCTGAGTCAGTATTTTAAACCATAAGATGGATGATGCCGTTTTAATCAAATTCCCACATAGCAGAACTTAAGATGTTTGGCTAATATTTAGGATAGAAAGGGAGCCTCTAAAATGACTATGACATGTATGAAACAGCAAATCAAATCTAACAATCGAAGCTCAGTAGGAACAAGTGTAAATTCCTCCGTATGGAACATTTGGCTCCATCATCACCTGGCCACTCGCTACCTGTCTAGTTTTACTTGCAGCCACCAGTGCCTTAAACTCTGGACTGGCCTCCTCCAGAGTCTGCAGATGGGCTCTGCTGCTTCTGTTTGAAGTGCGCTTCCATTCTTCTTGTCCGCCATTTCTATATGTGCACTCAGCACATCCCAACTGTCAGCTTCAGTTCAAGTCCTCTGAATTTTCTTCTTAGAGCATCTTTTTTTCTCTCTCTCCTCCTTTCAGGACCCAGTCGATGTGTATCTCGGTAGCTAAATTGCTTTAGGGCAAATTTTTTCTTTTATTAGTGAGGGAGTATAATGAAATAGCTAAATAACTACTGGAAACAGACTAACTGGGCTCAAATCCTGGCTATGTCACTTACAGACTATTTCGTGCCTGTTTTGTGCCTCAGTCTTTTCATCTGTAAAGAAGGAGGAAATCTTTCCTAGCTCATAGGAAAATTAAAAGGATTAAATCAATTGATATTAATGACTAGCCTTAACTATTGTTTTTATACAACTGTCTCTTAGTAGTTGCTGACCACCCCATTGTTGGCATATCCATATTGCAACACTTACATTTTTAGTACGTTTGCAAATATCAAGGCATCTGCTTAAAATATCTCAATGCCTCTTTACAATCCCTAGAAAAACTCCAATTCCTCAACCTGCCTAGAGTTCCATCAGTCCTGGCTCTGGCCTACCACATCAACCTGTACTTTCCCCCAACATTCTTCAACCTTTATCGTCCAGCCCTGCGGAATAAACTTTTGGTAGCCAAAATATCTCCGCTGCTGACCTCCTCCAGGCCTTTGCACAGGGCGTTCTGTTTTCTCTGAAAGTCACTGGTGTAGCCATGACCACCTCCATGGCTAGGCAGCTTGGAGGAGATAGCAGAACTGAGAGGGGTTGTGTGAGGCCATGTGGGCACTGCATTGTGGACCAGGATGTATTTCACCCTACACTGCCATCAAGCTCCTTCCCCATGCTAATGGCTTCTCGCAAAGCTTTTGGTACTGAAAGGCACCCTTTGTTCCTTGCCACTGTTAGTCCCTGATGACAAATTTCATAACATGCCCCATCTCTCCTCGATGCCTATATAGCTAGTTAGTTCAGTTAACTTTGGACTCTTGTAAAGATGAATCAACGGGATCAGCGGTATAGCTCAGCAGACACAGTGCCTGCCTGGCAAGCGCAAGGTCATGAGTTTGATTCATGGAACCAAAAAAAAAAAAAAAAAAAAAGATGAATCAGCATTAGTCAGAATTGGGGATATTAGCTAAGAATACCTGTGTCTGTCATCCTTACTTGCATTTTAAGGAAGCTCTTTGAGGCCAGGGAGTCTGTAATCTCTACATTCTGAACCCCGTAGATTCCCAGCCAGCGTCATGAACTTAGAAGATGCTCTCAAAGCCGCACTGTTGAAAACCTGAAAGACCCCAGTTTGGGGCGAAATGGAAGGTGCGTGTTGGATGGAGAAGAAATGAGTTTATATTGCTATCTGCGACAGCCTATAATCGTTACTTTAAAAATGAAAACAAAGAGAAAGCTCTCTAAGTCCCCCAACTTGCCAGGGAGTGTGGGCCACCACCGCCAGGAGCCACTTCCTGACGCAGCGGCTCGGGTTGCCTGGAGTGGAACCGCAGTGCCATCCAATGGCCACGCCCTGTAAGTGCAGCAGCTCCTCCATCTTCCTGTCCTGGTGCTTTCTCTATTGTTCCTGAATGTGAAGTCTTACAAGTCTTACAGAGATTTGTTTTCCCAGAGCCTTGGAACATGCTGGTTTTTTCTCTTCTTTTTAGTGTCTGTTAATCACTTTAAGGCTTAATGTCTACGGAATGTAAGCATTTCTCGAAGGATGGTTCAGGGAGCGCATAGAGGAGTTCCTAAGACACTTTCAGTGGTTTCACAAGGTCAGACTTAGTTTTGGACCAAGATAGTATTTGTCTTTTTATTCTTATTCTCTCATGGTTGTACACTGGAGTTTTCCAAGAGCTACATGACCTGCGATAAAGCAACAGATGGTAGCAAAGGCAGCTAGATATAAGGATCGCGTTACCTTCTATGAAAAGAGATCTACAAAATTTTTTAAACTTATCAATTTTTGTCTGGAAAATAGTTACTTTTTATGAACAGCATGTTACTTGTCTTAATATGTAACGGGCTAGCTCTTTTAAATGAATAGTTTTACATTTCTATTTTAATTTTGAATAGAAATACTAAGAAATATTACCCAACCACCTTAACCAAAGTTATTTGGGGTCCTCTACAAATCTTAAGCATTTATAAAGGTAACTGTGCCTTAAAGAATTAAGAACCCCTGGCACAGTTGAAATTTCAAATCGTGTTACCGCCCGTCCTTTCTGTAGTGAACAGCACACGGGGGAAGCCCGACCTCACTGATGTTGTACACAAGGGATGAAGGTAGCTTTTTTCTCTGGAGGAGGAGGTGCTTAGCGTTCACCAGGTTTCCACGGATACCTGCCGGTGCGTTCCCACGAAGGTTAGGAACCACGTGCGATTCCACATGCTCGCCTTGGGACTACTTTAGTGTGGTCCCATCTCTGACACTAACAGGTAACATAAGTCATCCAACCTGTCTGTGCCTTAAGAGAAGGAACAGGACAGTAGAACATGACAGTGTTTTTCCTTTGTCATGACTGTAGTCAAACAAGTCTTCGTTTTTATTTTTTATAGCGACACAGTTGTTTAAAGTGACTCATGATTTGACTTGTTCATAAAATGACCTACAGTTCATTGCTTCACCAACTCTTACCAAAATGTTATTTACATTCTTCATATCCTGAAATGTCACTGTTTTTTAAAATGTTTGTTTTATTGATATTTTGAAGACCAGGTAATCAGATTTATTTATTAGGTCCATTGCTTTTATTTTTCTGATTTCATATTCCTTAATTTTTTTCCTTCATTTTTTAAATTCAATATCTATTTAATAATAAATTGCTTAACGCTATGAATTTCCCTTTTAAGTACAGGTTTGGCTATATTCCTTAGACTTTTATATGTAATATTCTAATTTTAGGAAACTAATGTAAGATTGGAGTTTTAGATTTTTTTCTATTATCCAAAATCGAGAAAGAACTTTTACATTTTCCTACGATTTTTTAAAAAAACTTCATCAATGATTTCTAGTTCCACTGCCTTTTTATAACAGTTTTATTTACATAATTCACAAAGCATAAAATTCACTATTTTAAAATATATAATTTGGTACTTTTAATACATTCATAGTTGTGTAACAGTCCCCACTATCTAATTTTGGAACATTTTCCTCACCTCAAAAAGAAGTCCTGTATTCATTAGCCAGTCTCTCCTTTATCTCTTTTTATAGCCAGAGTAATATCACATTATATGGACTTACCATATTTATTTATTCATTAGCTAATAGACATTTGAATTGTTTTCACTTTTAGTATTATGAACAAAAGTATGTGTGCAAGTTTTTCTGTGGACACACATTGTTTTATTCTTTGGCATATATCTAGAATTGTTGCTATGTGGTAATTCTATTGGACATTATGAGAAAACTGTCTAACTGTGTTCCAATAGCTGTATCATTTTACAGTCAGCCAATAATTTCTCCACATCCTCCTGGCTAGTTTTTTTTTTCTCTTTAAGTCATCCAAGTGGGTGTGTGAAAGGATAGATACCTTTATTACAGATGAGAAAAGCATTTTCCTAATGATACTGAGTTCACTGCATTTTTTTTGTTTGTTTTTTGTTTTTTTTGCGGCACCGGGGATTGAACTCACGACCTTGCGCTTGCCGGGCAGGCGCTTAGACCGCTGAGCTAGATCCCCAGCCCTGTTTTTGAGACAGGGTCTCACTATGCCGTTCAGGCTGGCCTTGAGCTCACTTTGTAGCCCAGGCTGGTCTCGAACTCACAGCGATCCGCCTGTCTCAGCCTCCCGAGTGCTGGGATTACAGGCGTGAGCCACCATGCCCGGCTATGTTCACTGCATTTTGACCAGAGATTGTAACCAAATTTTAGAATTTGTGATTCTTTTCCGTAGCTCGATACGTGATTCATTAAATATTTGGTACAGAAGAGATCATCTTTGTTCTTTTGTGAAATGTGATGGTTAGTTTTCTCTGGAATATACTAACTGAAACCTAAGGTATACATTTGAAAATACATATGATTTGTAAGGGTGGGTAATGAGGGATGATATGAATAAAATATATTTTATGAGGGGAGAAGGGGCAAGGAGGGTTTTTGGGGGGAGCAAAAGTTATTAAAGTATGTTATGTGTGTATTATGAATCTGTCAAAATGAAACTCATCAATGAAAAATTTTAGAAAAAAAATACATGTTTTAATTATATCCTTTAATTATATCGTATATATTACTTGACTGTATGTTAAAAACTCAAAAATAATGCGAAAATCTTTTATTATTCTTGTATTACTGTTTCTTCTTGCATTTCTAACACTTCTTTTATATAAGCCAAGACAATGTTATTTGGCACATAAAGGTGTCTGGCAGTTTCTGCATTATTAAGAATTATATCCTTGCTAATAACATGGCTTTCTTTTTGTAAAACTATTTATAAAACTTTTTTGTCTGATATTGATCATGTTCTCTGTTTTCTTATAGGTGCACTTGCAGAAAATAATTTTGTGGTTTTGTTTACTCTATTGCTACTTTTCTTTAAATAATTCCATCATAAATAGCATATAGGTTGACGCTTTTTGTAAACTCAACTGAATGTCTTCTTCTAATAGAGAGATTACTGTAGTTTACATGTACTTTGATAAATTATAGAGTCAATTCCTTTGTGACATTCTGTACTTTTAGGAAGTATTTTGTCATTTGTCCTGTCTCTTGATAGGTTATCTTTTCACTATGCTTTATGGTTTTTAACTGTTCCTAATTTTGTCACTGGATTTCTGTAAGTTTTTCAAAGGCATTATGCTAACTTATATTTCCTTAAAATTGAAGTGAAAAATTCAACCGTATATTTTAATCTTTCTTATTTGATACCATTTTTCTCCACTCTATCCCTTAATCAACAATTTCTAAGACTTTGTTACAATAATCCAAGGTTTTCTGTTCACTTGCTGTTAGGATGATGTTAGTCTACATTCATTATATTGTCTTTTGATAACCCTTTGAATATTTTCATAACACTCCATGTTCTTATAAACAGCAATTCTTATGCACTGTATAAGATATTTCTATTTTAACTGGCTTTTGTAGTCACCACTCCTTCATTTATCTCCTGACTTCTCTGACCTTGAGCTTTTCATTGTGTCTAATTATGAATACATGTGGTACAATTCTTAGTGTTTTTGAAGAGAAATATTCATTACCAGGACATTTTCTGAGTCTCTAATACCTGAGAATATTTTTTTATTGCCGACACGTTAAAAAAAAAGCTTAGCTTTGTACAAAATTTTTAGGTTGTCAAACTTTCCAAATTATATTTTACTGTTTTTCTGGAATTTATTCTTACAAAGGCAAAGCATTAAGCCAACATATTTCATGAAGCAAAGGAAAATAATATGTAAATGATTCCCAGCAATAAACATAATACTTTATTATTATAATTTCAAGAATTTCAGATTATCTCTATATTATTTTCTATGATAAGATTGATCATGGCATGTACTCTTAATTTAATAACAGCATTTGGGGAAAAAGGAACTACCACACCAAAGGAAATAATAGTTTTATTTTTTCATTTGTTTCTTTTTACTGACAGTCAGTAAAATATATTGGTATAAATAATTATATTTGATTTTGATATAAAAATTAAAATTTTAATCTAAGTCATCTTTTCATCTAAAATTTTAAATTATTATGAAACATTTTGACTGTAAGAAATCATACATAAGAAAGTTCTATGTTTTTATAATTTTTGTTTATAATACTGACCTTTATAAATGCTTTTTCAAATTAATAGTATAATTTCAAACACATCATGAAATGCCAGGGTTTTGTCTATTTCCTACTTGGAAATACTTAGTTTCTTAATCATAATAGATGATAGGGCCTATGTGATAGCAGTTCTGCCAGATTCACAAGTTGGCCAATCTTAACTTTAATTTTGAAAATTCCGTTTAGTATAAGAGATCTGGCAATATTGCTACCTCTCACTGCATTGTCTAGCATATGATATGTGATCTTCTACTTATAAGGAAACTTTCATAACTAAGTTCAATGCTGTCATCATACAGATATCCTTTGGGGACACTTTAGGCAACAATGAGGTATCCAGTAAGTTAAAATCAAATGAATACTGGTATACCAATACAAGTAACTGGGTTGAATGTACAGCTTGTGTGAAGTTTATACACATAAAAGAAATGATAATCACATAATGACTCACTATTCTCCCTGGAAAGTGTAAATAGCATTTAATATCAATTGTAGCATAAACTTAATATAGAATTATGAAAATATCATAAAATTTAAGAAATACATTATAAACAAACCAAGTTGAACCCTAATACTATTTATAGTTTTGTCTGTTATTTTTTTAAATGTTGCATTTAGGATCTTGTATATATCTTTTTATATTTGTCTAAACATGCCCTTCAGATAAATGTCTTAAAAGATTGATGAGAAAAACTTAAAAATATTTACAAATTTTGAAGCATTTTGCCAAATTTTCATCTTCTAGATTTCTTTGAATTTAAAGTCTTGGTTGGAAATGAGCATTCATATTTCCCTATGTTCTTGACAAAATTGCTTATCATTTTTAGTATAGATCTAATAGATGAAAATGAAATCCTGTTGTAATTTGCATTTTTGATTCTAGTAAATTTGAATATTTTTATCAGTCCCTTGACTACTTTCTATTTATATGATTTAAAATACTTCTTTATATATGAGGACTAATACTTTATATTTTAAAATATGTATTTCTAATTTCTTATTTGTATTCTGGTTTTGCTCATGCATTTCATGACAGAAGTTTTCTATCTTAATTTTTGATCTCTCAATTCTTTCTTTCCCTCATTGTTTTCCTTCATTAGGATCTAGCTTAATTTTTCCCATTTGTTCTATTTAAAATTTCTTTGTCATTCACTTTAGGCAAATTTATTTTGAAGTTCCTGTGTGTAACTTTTGTTTTATTTTTCTAGATTAAAGTTCATAGTACTTCCCCAATATGTGACTCAAGGTTAATTTTGGAAAATAATCAGCCCAAAATCAAATATCTATTCTACTTCCACTATCCCTTTTTTTTAATTTTTTTATTTTAAAGAGAATAAAACAATGCAAAATAGAACAAAGCAAATCAAAACAGAGCAATGCAAGTAACAAGACAACAGGAAATCAACAGTGGGAACTATAAGGTCTCTTGTTTTCTTTGTAATAGTTTTCTATACCTTCACACACAATACCACCCAACAAAACAAAATAGTATAAAACCAATCAAAACAGTAGAATGAGACCATTATGGAGCTTCAAAACAAGATAATAGGAAATCAAAAATGGCTTCCCTAGTGTCTCTTGTTCTCTTCAAAATAGCTGTCCATACCCTCATACACAGTGAAATCAAATAATAAGAAAACAGATTAAAACCAATCAAAACAAAAGAATGAAAGCATTACAGGACTTCAAAACCAGAAAACAGGAAATGGACAATGGTTACTATAATGTTTCTTTTTCTTCAAAGTAGCTGTTCATATCAACACACATAATAAAATTAAACAAAACAGAGCAGAGTAAAACTGATTAAACAGAAGAATGAAAACATTGTAGGACTACAAAATAAGATAGTAGGAAACCAGCCATGATTACCATAATACATCCCATTATGTTCAAACTAGCTGCCCATACCTTCTGACACCATAAAATCTAACAAACCAAGTCAAAACAGAACTAAATCTAACAAAACTGTGCAAATCTTACAAGAGTTCAAGACAAGACAATAAGAAATTAACGTTGGTTACTACCTTCTCCTCCTAGGTGTTTCCTCCTCTATCACTTTTATAATATCTATTGTGTTTTTGGATCCCACTAACTCCTGTTTTTTATACTAGTGTTAACCCACATGAGTTCAAACTGTTTCACCCCTGAACATGATCTCCAGTTGCAGCCAAAGAATATCAACATTATCCTACTTTGTAGCTGGGTAGCTTTCCATTGTATGAAAATGCCGTATCTTTCTTATCCATTCTGTGGTTGCTGGGCTAATTATCCATACTTTTTTCTGGTCTTCTATTGTTCGGATCAACTGTTTTCTCCCTTTGATTTTCAGTTTATGAATTTCTTTCATATTAAATGGGATTCTTATATTAATGGACCCTGTTTCTTGATCCAGTCTCCTTGCATTTCTTTTTATTGCTGAACTGAGGCCATCTACATTACTGGTTACAACCAGCATATATTGATTTGTCTCTGCCATGCTATCCTCCTGTTGTTGGCCCTTTGCTTTTCCTCTTCATTCAACTGCCTATCTTGTTTGGCGTTCTTCCTCTGCTGCTGTCCCTGGAACCATGGTCATCTTTATCTCTCTCTAGAGTATACTTCAGCACTCTCTGTAGGGTTGGTTCGGTGGTCATGAATTCCTTCAGTTGTTCTTTATTATGGAAGTATCTTATTTTTCCATCAATTTTGAAAGATAGTTTTGCAAGGTACACCAATCTGGGTTGGAAGTTGTTTACTTTCAGGATTTGAAACACTTCACTCCAAACTCTTCTTGACTTGATGGTTTGTGTTGACAAGTCTGCTGTGATTCTGATTCGTTTTCCTTTATAGGTGACCTGTTTATTTTCTCTAACAGCTTTTAAGATTCTGCTCTTGTGCTGAACTTCTGGGATCTTGATTATTATATGTCTGGGTGTAGATTTACTATGATTATGGCTAGTTGGAGTTCTATATACTTCAGTTATCTGTATACCGTATCCTTTTCCCATGTTTGGGAAGTTTTCTGCTATTATTTCTGTAAATAGAATTTTTATTTCATTTGTATTGACCCCTGCTTCTTCATTGATGCCTATCACTCTTAAATTATTTCTCTTTGCCTCATCTTGCAGCCATTGTATTGTTATTTCCTGGTTCCTTGTTATTTTTCAAAAATCTTTCCCTTCACAATTGCTAGCTGCAATTCTGTCTTTGAGGTCTGAAAGTCTATCTTCCTTCTCTCTCAAGTGGTTTTGCCAGCTTTCGATTGACTTCCTAATTTCCTGGATATCTTTTTGTATCTGTTTCATGCATTGTAATTCATTTCCATATTGTTCATTCAAGGTTTCCATCATTTTCTTATGCTCTTCTTGTTTTAATCTAAGTCTTTTTTAGAAATGTTTAGGAATTCTTTCATTATGTTTTTCAATTCTTCTTTCACCTGAGATATTGTTTCTGATCTGATAACATTTACAGTCTCATGAAGTTGTTTTATTTCTGTTGTTATCCTCTTGGAGATCTGAGGTGTATGACTTCCATTTTCTTCCATGACTATATCTCCCCGATTTGTTCTCTGTGGGCTGGAGGTCTGAGATTGCCTTTTGCTCCTTCCTCTTGTCATTTTCCTGAGTTCCTTCCAACAAGCTGATTGTAGGGTCCCAGGCACTTCCCACAAAGGCTGCCCCTCCAAAGTGTAGGGAAATGGGACAGGCACCTGGGTTCCTCTGACCCCAGGTTTACAGGGAGGTAACAGGCTGTGAGGTGGGCTTCTCCAGACCTGTGCATCTACACTGGGGCTTTCCCAATGGCCATGGGTATGTGGTAGTGGGGCTGCTTCTCTCAGTCTGAGTGTTTACACCAGGACTCCCATGATGGTGTCAGGCACACAGGGGTGTTTGTCTGATTCTTGCACTGGGTGATGGCTGCCCATAGGAAGCACGGGCCTCCAATGGCAACCTGTGAGTGCATGGGGCTCACCTGGCTGCATGTCCCTGCTCCTGCTGGCTGCCAGCAAGCAAGCCTCCTGTTGTCAGTGGCAGGTGGGCCGCGGTGGATCTGCCTTTTCTCTCTTCTGCAGTGCTTGCCCACAAGGAGTTCCTTCTCATGGAGGGGGTCAGGGAGCAGAGACCCCTGTTTTTTTCTTTGGATTTTAATTACACATTTATTAGACCTTTTCACCATAACCTATGTGTCACTGAATTGTGTCATTGAATTTCATCATTTTCTCTTTCTTCAAGCTTGTTTTCTTTTAACCTGCCTCATTTAGTTTTCAGTTCAACTCTATCTAAATTCATTCATATTTTTAATTACAGTTTTGTTTTTCAATTCTAATATTCTGACTTAATATTTAAATAGTTCCTAGTTCTCTTCCAATGTCCCCACTCTAGGTTTCTTAATTCCCTCAACAAGGTAACAGTCACAGCAATTTTAAAGTACATTATGACTTCACCATTACCTCCTTACATAAATTTCCCATGGGTTTTTTTCTCCTATGTAGTTTTATTTTCTCTTGGTTTTAATATGCCTGGTTGTATCTGACTAAGTGCTGGACATTGATAATGAGAAAGCATGTCGATAGTTGAGGCTCTGCATGATACTATTTTCCTTCAGAAGTAGTTTATGTTTACTTCTCAGGTGTTGCTAGGCTAGAAGCACTATCAATTCCAGATCATTTACTGCTATCAATGCTTAGATGATTTAAAACCAGCACTTTATTATACCTGTGGAAGCTTTCCTAGTTCAAGATTATACCTAGGATAAGATCTGTACCTTTAAGCATAGGACCTGTTAAGCTCTTAACTCCAATTTTGACTACCCCATAGTCTCAAAGGCCTAGAACTTAGCTTTTTTTATGATTTCAGCTACTGCTCTTGCAACTGACAGCTGTCCTGAGGAATAATGATACAGAAAGTGCTGGGCCTGTCCTCTTTTCCTTTTCTCTTAGGTTCTTAGCTCCACACATTGTCACTGATTTACAAGCTCTATAATGACTTTGGGTAACATTCTATATTTTCTTGTTATCGCCAAGAAAGAAAAGATCTTAGTCCACCACTGCTGAGAATGGAGACCTGGATTGATGACTTTTCTTTTCCTTTTCATGCTTAGTCTGTCTTTGATGCATACAGGTTTTTAATTTTTAAAATACAGTGAAGTTATATCCATGTATAGATTTCCAGTCAAAGTTCTTCATTTTGCTAAAGCTTGTATGCGAAAACAGGTTCCTTTGTTCTCCACCAAGATGATGGAAATGCTTTTCTCTTAATTCTTGGATAATTTCTTTTCTCTTATTTCTTGATTCCATTTATTCTGGTCTTTCATCCAAAATGCCCATAACCCATAGATTGGATAATATATAAAATCCATATACAAAATATTCCAGGTCAGCATTTTTCTATTTCTAAATCTGAATTCTGGAAGTCTTACGAGTTTTGTCTGCTGATTTAATTCTAAACAATTTTCAATTCTTCATTTTATGTCTGCCAAGGTAAATTTTCATTTGTAACATTTGTGTTGCAATTTTCTTGAAAACTTTTTTCCTGTATTTAAAAATCTTATGATTTTCATCTCAGTTTAGTTTCCCTTTGACTTTTTCTTCTTAATTCATGGGGTTCACATCTTTCCCTGTCTGGAAGCTGCTGATTGGCTTCTTGAATTCTCTGAATCCCAAGCAGACCATCCTCACTTTGGTGCCCATTCTTTGAGTCGCTCACATACTATACATGTTTTTTCATCATACTGACTCATAATGTGCCTGCTAGTATCATTCACTTGAGGCAACCATTTAAACATTTATGTATACAGGAGGTGAATATGTTTAGGTCTGGAATTTATAAACAACAAGTTTCTGTCAGAAAACATAAAGCTAATAAATCAACAGTGCAATGATTATATTTCATTCTTAAAATTCCAATAATAGACCCCAAAGCTGCATTTTATCTGCTTAAATATATTTAATAGTTGAAGTACCTAATTTTTATTTGTATTAAGAAGAAAAGGAGCACTGTACGTTAGTAGAGAAAGTTGTGTTAGTATACTGATGGAGAAAAGTATAATTTATTTGAAAGTGTCTTAATGAAAAAAATTGGAAATTATTAGTCCTATTTCATCCATAAACACTACATACAATATAAAGTCAGTTGATTTATTTGAACCTAATGCCATCAGTAAAGCCACTAATTGTTCCAGCTCCTAAACTGCCCAAATTTTATGTGAGTATTGATGTGAAAATATATGAGGAACACTGCATTTAGTATGAGAGTTCTGATATAAATTCAAGGCAAATTATCAATACTATTATTTTACTTTAATTATTCTCTTCTGGGATTCTCTGTGTTAATAGTCTATAACTTCAGAGTGCTGGTGAGAAAAACCCATGGGGAGGAATTTATTAGGATTGATGCATCTTCAGAACACAGCTTATACAGAAATAAACATATTAAAAACTGGTATTTATTACTCCAAAAAATATCAAAATTTTATCACAAAACACAAGGACTATTTTTGTTTATATATTTTGCTTTGCAGTTTTTTAAATTACATAATGTTATTCCTATTTTCCTTTGATTTCTTTTCTATCCCCATTGTTAAATATTATTTTGTCTGATTTAGCATATATTAATACTCAAGACTGCCACTGAGAATGTATGCAGTAATTACACATCATGGTACTGGGAATTCTGATAATACGCAGTTAGAAATACACACACACACACACACACACACACACACAGAGTGATGAGATGACTTGGTCCCTGAAAATTTTAGAGGTTTCCTTCCTTAAGTTTTATGGTGTCAACCCATGTGTAAGGAGCAATGAAAATCACTATGACAGCTGTTATGCATTTTTCCTAGCTTAGATGACAGAGTTGACAGGATACCAAATGATCTTTTGACTTGGACTTTGCACTTTCAGTTCTATAGTAATGGAGATTAGACACAAAATTTTAATTTCAATGTCAAACTTGACCTCTCTACTCTCTTGGCAAAAATACACAAAGAATCCTTCCCATGAGCCACAAGTGCTGAATTTTATGGCTCATTTTCTGAAGCAAATTGTCTCCCATAATTGCATGTTTTGGACATTTTAACATAGAAAATAATCATTAGTCCAAAGACCTGAAACAATTTTTTATTGATCTATGACCTAGTGTTCACTAAACCGCATACTTACTGATTAAATAGGACTGACAAAACATGGAACAGGGAAGCAGTAACTCAAAAACTATGCCTGAGACTAGGCATCTTCAAGGAGAGGAGGCTTTCCCCATTTGACCTTATCCTTTGCACTTTTCCTCTCTAAAATTTGAGTAAACAATTTAGTTTTCCTTTTGGATTTAAGCTACTGGTCTCTAAATTTCTAGTGAGCCATGCTGATAAAGAAACCATTTGAAGAAGGCATGATGAATGCCAATGAAATTCACTCTCATGCCCAGACCATCATTTCAGCTGACACTTTACTGCGAATATTAGGGATCAGGCCTTATTACCAAGCAGCAGGGGACCAAAAAAATGAGAAAACCATGATCTTTGCACCTAAAAACCCTGTGTTTTTGAAGGCTGTAAAATTTTATTTGGAAGAGAGAAGTCAAAGTAGTACATAGAATATAATCAAATAAGCCCAGGATGTTAAGTTAAAATTTGCAAGAGATTCAAGATCCTGAACATTTACATAGTAGCATGGGGGTCCATCTGCCTAGGAAAATATAGCCATAATTTTAAGTGACATTTGGGGAATACTTCACAATCTAAAAGGAACATGTCCCTGCATTTTATGCTTCATTCATGCAGTTATTCTTCTACTTTTCATCTACATGATTCTGGGAAAATAACTTATTCTATCTGAGCCTTAATTTTTCTGTAAGAATGAGGAGAATAGTTTCTATTTCTTAGAATTGTCTGGGAGTTTAAATAAATGTATCATTTAAGATACTTTCAATGAAAACTATAAGATATTGCTGAGAGAAATTAAAGAATACCAAATAAATACAGTTATATGCCATAGTTATGGATTAGAATAGGAAATAATGTTAGGATGGGAAATTTTCCCTCAGGTGATCTTTATAATTAGCTTATATTTGGGGGACATAGAAATTGGTAAGTTAATTTTATCATTTGTAAATTATAAAATTATAATTTTATAATTTTAAATACCAAGGGCACAGAATAGTTTAAAATATCTTTTTTGGTTTATTATTTTTTGAAACAGAGACAGGGTTTCACTATGCAGTCCAGGCTGGCACTGAACTCATTACATAGCCCAGGTTGGCCTCAAAATTCACAGCAATCCTCCTGCCTTGGCCTCTTGAATGCTGGGATTACAGGGGTGCATGCCTCACAACCCCCAAACAGTTTAAAAAATCTTGAAAAGTTCAGGGACCTAGTTTAAACTATACTAATATAACAAATTTTAACAGAGTATAGGAATTGATTCATGCATATATCATCACATGATTTTGGAAAAAGTTACCATTACTAGTCAATAATGAAATAAATTACTTTTAATAATAATAGCAATACTTTTAACAATAATAGGAATGCTTTTAGTAAATAATAGTAATTCAATTCAACACTGACGTAGAAGAAAAGAAACTGACTCTCTCCAAGTTGTACTATATATTAAAAGAAATAGCTTAACTTAGACCATAGACTTAAATGTAAAATGTAAAATGTAAAACAACAAAATTTCCAGAGGAAAGTATAGATGGACATCTTCTGAAGCTTTGGGATAGGCAAAAATTCTTAGGACATAAAAATCAATAACCAGAAAAGAAAGGATATGTTAATTGGACTTCATTAAAATTTACTAAGAGAGAGAGCAGTCAAGATCCAGACAGAAAAGATATCGGCAAAATATACATCTGACAATAGACTCATACTAAAACAAAGACCTCTAATATATCAATAACAAGATATAAGCAACAAAACTGAAAATGCAAAAGACTTGAATTTCAAAAACAAGCTATCTGATTGGCCTATAAATATATAGAAAATTGATTAGCATTATAAGTCATCATTGTTAAAGTTTGTGTCTGGCTGTCCCTCAAAGCCTCATGTGGTCATAATGTTTTCTCAGACTTGGCTGAATCTAGAGTATGTAATTGATTCATAATGCAATGCTGGGATTAAGGGTGCTGGGATTAAAAAGGGGTGATTGCTAGATCAATCCACTGAATGGATTGGCACTGCCCTAATATAGGTAGATTGCATACTATACAAGTGACTTTTCTTGCTCTCCCCTTGTTGCTTTTTCTGTCTTCTGTCACCATGAACTGTTGCCCCTTTGCCATGTAGCCATTCTGCCTTGGAGTCAGTTAATTATAGACTGAAAGTTCTATGGCTGTGAGCTAAATAAACCTTTCCTCTCTTTAACTTTGGGCATCAGGTGTTTTGTCTCAGCAATGAGAAAATTAACTCACAATCATGAAAATGTATACTTATGCTACAACAAAATATCCTTACTAGAATAACTAAAATTTTAAAAGCCTTTCAATACCAAGTATGAGTGAGATAGATAGCAATTTGAATTCTCATATATTATTGCTGGTGGAAATGCAAATAGGTAGAGTCATGCTTGAAAACCACTTGGCAGTTGATTTTAAAGGTAAAATTACAAATTCTAGATCCTGTACTTTCTGTTTATCCTGGTTATATATCAAAAAGAAATGAAAATATGTTCACCAAAAGACTTGCACTTGAATGTTCATGGCAGCTTTATACATAATAGTAAAATGTAGAAACAATCCAATAGTCCATTAGTAACAGATTTTATAGATAATTTAAGTATGTTCATATAATGAAATAGTATTGGAAAATGAAAAGAAAGTGCTGTTACATGCAACATGGATGATCTGCCAAATATGTATCATGAAGTGTGAGAAAAAAATCATAATGCATCTGGTATGTTTCTATTTATTACCTATTTATTTTATTTGTTTTTTTCTATTTTGAAGAGAATAAAACTAAATGAAATAAAACAGAATACAGTCAATCAAAACAAAACAATGAACGTAGTACAGGACTTCAAAACAAGATAAAATGAAATCAATAATGGCTACCATAATGCCTCTTGTCATCGTCAAAATAACTGCCTATACCATCAGGCATAATAAAATCAAATAAAACACAACAGAATAAAACTAATCAAAACAAAGCAATGAAAGCAATACAGGACTTCAAAACAAGATTACAGGAAAACAATAGTGGCTACCATAATGCCTCTTGTTATCTTCAAAGTAGCTGCATATACCATCAGACATAATACAATCAAACAAAACAAAATAGAATAAAATCGATCAAAATAAAGCAATGAAAGCAATACAGGGTTTCAAAACAAGATAATAGGAAATCAATAATGGCTACCATAGTATATTTTGTTTGTTATCTTTGAAATAGCTGTCCATGCCATCAAATATAATAAAATCAAACAAAACAAAACACAATAAAACCAAACTAAACAGAACAATGAAAACAATATGGGTTTCAAAACACAATAATGGATTCACTATGGACACTGTCTTCCCTTTTTAGACATTTCATCTCCTTTCACTTTCACAATATCTATTGTGCATTCTGGATCCCATTAACTCCTTTAGTTTTTCTACTAGGGAGACAACATGATATTCACTCATGTGACTTTGAATCATTTCACCCATGAGCATGATCTCAATTTGTATCCACTTACCTACAAGAGCCTTGAGGTTATCTTTTTTTTATACCTGAGTAGCTTTCCATTGTATAAAAATGCCATGTCTTTCTTATCTATTCTGCAGTTGATGGGCAAGCTAACCTCACTTTTTTCTGGTTCCCTGTCACATAGAGCATTCTTCTCTCTCTTTTGACTTTCAATCTTACCTGTCTCAAAATTTAAAAAAAACACAGTTTTAAAAAGAACTGTGATATAGTCAGTGATAGCATGGCCCTGATTCCCCAGTATACACACAAACACACGCGCGCGCGCGCGCGCGCACACACACACACACACACACACATGGAGATTCCTACCAAGTAGCCACAATAACAAGATTGCTTTATCTCACAGATGATGGAAATGAAGCCTCACTGTATTCAAGTACTTTTCCTAAACACACAGCACTCACAGATGGAGGACTTTGGGTTTGAGCCCTGTTTTCGGATGTTGGATCTAGAGCATGCAATATGCCTGCCTTGTCTTGCTGGTGCTCTTTCAAAGATGACTTGAGCTCCCCATGTGCTTCTCAGGTATCAGGGCATGCTTTCTACTTTCCTAAATGATGCTGTAAGTCTTCTCAAGTCTTTAGCTGATTAGGGGAAGCAAACAAGCAATCAGAGCAAACAGACCTGAGCTTTGGACAGGATCCTGCACAGTAATTGATTACGAATTAAAGATGTGTTTATAACTATGTACCAATTGCTTAGAACCATGCATTACTATAATTGCTCACAATTACTAACTTGGTATATTATGAGCTCAAGCAAGCCATGTGAGGCCCAGGAAGACAGAAATCAGATAGCAACTCCTGTGAGCCTACCAATATGAGGGCTGAGAATCAAGAACCTCCCCTGCACCCATAAGCAACCAGCTGGTTTGGAGAACAGGCTGCATTGATAGCAACTGAGGTACAAAAAGCAACTGAATGCTTGTATAGCAAATATGAGGGATTTCCTTCTATCTTATTTTTGAGATCCAATATTGTTCTCACTGTTTTGTTTTGTTCCAATTAATTGTTTTGCTTTATTCAATGTTCTGTTTTGATTGGTTTTATTCTGTTTGTTTTGATCTGATTTTGCTATATATCTGATGGAGTGGACAACTATTGTGAAGATAACAAGACATACTATGGTGATCATTGTGGTTTTCCCGTTATGCTGCTGTGATGTTCTGTACCAATTTCACTGCTTTGTTTTGATTGGTTTTATTCTGTCTTGTTTTGTTGGGTTTTATTATCTTTAAAATAAAAAATGAAAATAAATATTATGAGCTCAAAGTGTAGGGACTGAAAAATAATGGGGTTTTACTCAGGAAATGCAGAAGATACCCTCATTTCCTATATTCCGAGTCCTACATATGACTTTGCTCCAGAGGACAGAACAAAGCAGAGGGGAAAATACACCCTGCTCTATATCTTTACCTGATTCCAGGACCAGTTTCTGGAACTACAAATATGGCTACTGTTAGTGCTTAATTCGAGCAGAATAAATCCTATGAGTAGCCACAGATACTACCAAAGTTTGCCTGGGTAGCTCTTTATAAACTCCTCTGAGGTCACCCTCTCTCATTTCCCAATACCCCTCACTAAATAGTGACATTGCAAATCACAGTTGGAAGGAAAGAAGACTTTGTCATTCATCAAATCCTTTTGGGAAATACTGTTCACTACTCCCTATGTGATCGAGAACTGGATAAACACTTCATTTGTCAGACTACGTGATGGGCACTGTTGTAGGAACTGGGGATCTATCTATGAGAAAAAGATACAAAAATCCTTGCCCTTACTGGAGATGAGGAATAAAATAAATAAGTTATGTGGTATGTTTAAGGTGGGGCAAGTGCTACAGGGAGAAATAAGCACAACATGGAGGACAGACCATGCAGAATGGGGTTGAAACACTGGTAAGTTGGCCCTCTGTGGAGGGGTTACTTCAGCAGAAGCTTGAAGGAAGCCAGGGATGAGCCCCCTGGAGGGCAGGGGGAACAGCCAGTCCATGGTCCCAGTGCAGGTTTGTGGTCGTGGTCTCTAAGGAACAAGATTGGGACTGGTGAGCTAGCTGAAGGGACCTAGGCAGTAAGGACACATTGAAGTATACTTTTTAAATGGTTTAAGAAAAGACCTTCTGAGTGCTCCTGATTATTTTCTGCTTTCAGAGACCCCTGATTAAAAGGTTGTGGTAAGGAGGAGGAACTAACACTGGATGAATTTTGTATCCTTGAGGTGTATCATTGTCTAGGAACAAAGCACCACACTGCGGATGACTTGATGAGCTTGGAACTAAGAAATAGATTCTTTAAAACCCCAGTTCCCTTCCTCTCTTGTCCAAAATCCCTGCATCTCAGAGTACTACTGCTAGTTAGTCAAGTTTCTGTTCTTACTTTGCTTTAGTCATTCTCTTTTCTCTCCCATCTCTCATTCTCCCATCCTTCCTTCCCTGAGCCAGGCAGAGAAGGTACTGAATTTATTTTTGCACTTTTGTGGCAAGGCTGAGTTATTTTTATCTTCATAAATTATTTCCCATTCTTTAAAAAATATCTCATTTAATGAGATGTATTTCTAAGAGACTAGGGTTATGCATTTTTCAAAAGGCACCCTAGAGAGTCATCCAAGAGCCTCGCCTGGCAGGAACGTTTCCAAGTCCTCCTTGCTCCTTTCTGAGCACAGCCACAGAAACCAGGTTGGTAATGGCCCCAGGAGACTACAGGACAGAGGATGTGACATAACATAACATAACATAGCATAATCCTATCCTCCGAGCCCTCTTGGAAGTTACCTTTGCCAACTAATAACATTGTTATAGCTGGAGTCATATCTACATGAGACTGGGCTAGAAGAAGGTAATAAGATGCCTCTCTGTTCATTCTTCAGGTAATGGTTTTCACTGGAAACTTATAAGTGCAGATAGTGTATTAAAAGAAGTTGAACATTCCAGGTCCTTATAGCCAGAGTAAACATTATCACATCTGCATCTTCATCAGAGACACTTCTAATTATGGACTGGGAACATTTTGACACATGAGCAAACTTCTGAACATTAGGGTACTTCCTTATTTAAACAGAAAACCCATAAATGGTTTCCCAATGTAGAAAAATGAAAAGCAACAGGGAAAAAAAGGAAATATGAATGAATAAAAGATGAAAATAATAACAGTGACAACCATGGATAAATTCAACAACAATCAATTACCATGTTCTTATATGCTAGACACTGAGTTACAGGTTTTCTTAAATCTCCTAATTTAACCTTGCAAAAACTATGAAGCAATAACTATTGTCCCTATTTAAAAAAAAAAAAGGAATGGGATTTTAGAAGGACTAAGTAGCAAGTCCAGTTCTACAAAGCTTGGTTGCACCATAGAAGGTCTGTTTGTCTCAAATCTATAGAGAAAAGGAAAATGTAGTAGAAATGGAAAAGATTTTGAAAGAAGTACAGAGAAACTTACAGTTAGGAATATAGGAAATGAATTCTGTTTAGATGGAAGAAGAAAGTTAAAAATATTTTGGATTGTAAAATGAATGTCATATAGTCAACCTCCATGAATTTCTGTTTTCAGATAGAAATGTTCTTTCTTAACTAGTTGGCAGGTGTTAGATTTGTGCATGGCTTTTTTTGAGGCAGTAGCAAGATGGCTTGTAAGACAATGAAAGGTAGCAATTGTTCCTGGGGTGTCAGCCACTCATCTTGTGGGAGGGATTAATTGCTCTGAAAGTCAGGAGCTATTCATTATCACATTTCTACAGAGTGAGGGTTTAGAGTCCCACAAATTCATGAGGATTTGTTAGGCCCACTCACCTCTTTGAGAGCTGGGACTCTAAATGACCTCTTAGGTTCCTTCACTACCTTAGAGTATCATGATTCTCTTTGCTCATATTTTGCTTTTTGTTTTTATATCTGCCTATTCTCTCATTTATCTTCATTTCTGTAAAGAGTTTCCAAACCTAAATCATTGAACTCAGACATCGATATCTGTGAAGCTTTGAAAACTCAAATCAGTCAAAAGCCTAAAGTATATAATACTAATGTATATAATTACTTGATATGCCCCACTCAGGGTTTGTAAGAGGGTTAGGCAGGAAGCAAAAACAGCAGCATAAAGTGTTCTTTTTTAAGAGTCAGTCACAGGATCATAAGCTGGCGACTCCTTGGTAACAGGACTGGTTGGTGGACATAACACTTTTGTTGTACTTGTAAACAGTATTCCCACTCAACTTTGACCTTTCTGTCTTTGACTAGAAGGTTGAAGAGTATATTTTTTTTACCAGCAGAGGAGTAACATTTTTTTTAGCATCCTTTGAGGGCCTTCTTGGTATACCTAGTAGGGTTGAAATTCTAAAGAATCAAAAGGGTAAGTCTTAGTTTTGTCTAACACTGAAGGGAAATGATAGAAGCTATTTGCATTGGAAATGCTATATAGATATTATGGATGAAATAGCTTTCCTATCTTTCCCAAGCCAAAGGAAATAGGGATAAATACTAACACTAAGAGAAAGGAAATCCAGGTGATTCATGGTAGATGACAATACAGGATACAAGGCATTTTATTCAAATTGGCACTTAGAAAAATCTCTTGATAATTCTATAGGGTAGGAGAGTCAATATAGTAGAGAGTAAATTCAGAAGCTAGGACCCGATATTGGAAACACTTAATTCTTTTAAGATACAGACAGACACAGTCTCAGTTCAAGGCCAGTGAATGCATAAATGACAGCTAGAAATGAGCTCAGAATCTTGAGGATAATGGCCCCTAACTTGGTTCTTTCTGTTTCTTTAGACTTTGACTCAACAGATATTTATTAGACATTTGATATCTAGTTGTTATGCAAAGATCTTCAAGGATTAATGAGAAGCCCATAGTTACCGGTTATGTGAGCACCTTGGAAGTTGTAACTCCAGCCCTCACAACAAGAAACAAACTGGGGGGAAAACCCTGAAAAATCAACTCTTCTTAGATTCACTATAGAATTGGGGTCACAGGGCAAACTTTCATCCCCAAAACTGGAAATATAGGTGAACGCAGAGAATTGCACCTTACCTGGAACAGAAGCTCCTGCTAAAGTCAAGTGCGAACAATTAAATTAACTGACCAGTGCTGGAGTCTGAGTGTGGATTAGCTCTGGGGATAAGCTTCAGGGACCCACTTTTAGAATAGATCTCCAGACTTTCATGAGTTCTACATTTAGGAGAAGATCTGCCAGGTTCTTGAAATGAAGACTGAAGAAAAATATTTCCCTAGGAAAATAAAAAGGAAATAATTGCCACCTAACATTAAAAATCCTTCAATGTAACAAAAAGTAGAGGCATGGATTCCTTGGAGGAGTCTAAAATTAGTTAAGAAGGGCTGAAAGTTAACCAGAGAAGGCCACTGGGTTGACTCTCTCACAAACAATTCCCCAGTCTGAGTAATGCCGCTCTTTGGTAATGCTGGAGGGGTCAGAAGGCTTCTAGGTTGAGAACTGGTAAAGCAGAAGGTCAAGGTCACATGGGGTCACTCTGTAGATTAGAAAATCTAGTGAGTGGAGAACTTGGGAGTGCATGGACTGGACTGGGCTGGGCTGGTGCAATTAAGGAAGTCAAAGGACAGAGTTCATGATGGTGCATGATGGGAGAAGTACTAAATCATTAAAAGACTGGGAAGAGTGTTTTAATTCTGAAAGTGGAACAAATGTGAGTGATGTAGAATTCAGTTGGTTTACACATGTTAGGCCAGGTTGCAAAGGACACAGAAAAATGGAGGTAGGTATGTCCAGATTCATGTGCACTACTGAGTCCAAGAACTATTCCTGTGGGAAGAAGGAAAATCTTGCGATTTTTATACATCTGCCTTTTATTGTATCTGAGCAGAGATGTCCCCTGTCTTCATGTTTTATCTATTACATCAGACTGTAGCTCTAGCTGTTTTTCGGTTTCCTTACAGTTTTAATATATGCATAACATAAAATATGTCATCTCAACAGTCTTAAAGTATATTAGTGGCATTAAGTACATTAGATTTGTCATACAACTGTTTATAGCTCTGGATTTTTAGAAAAAAAATTTCTTTTAGACTGTGAATAAGGACAAAGGGAATGATAAAAATTTTCATCTCAATAAATCATTGTGGTTGACCATCTTACCCCTTGGACTGAAATCTATATTTGCTAAATTCTGAAGCTGGGGAAGTCACTTCAGGAAGGAACTGACCACCCAAGTAACACAGAAGGAGGACGTTGAGATTGAGAGTGGTTTTTACAGTTGGAGAGCACAGAATGACAAAGCCAGGATGACAATGCTTGACTATTTAGGATGTTTGATGCTGGGGAATGTGAAGTTGGCCACAGTAATTACTACTACTTAGGCCAGTGTTGTTCCTACTTAAATTAGAATGTGTGCAGCTGCCTGTGTGGTACAGATTGAAGACCATCGCGAAGAAATGCCAAGAAATCTCAGTCTAATGGAATCAAAAGGGATCTCACATGTTGGCTGCTCTACGCTTGCTCCCTGTGTGTTATGAGCATACCTCAGTCCTTGGAACAGCTTTGAGAAGCTTTAGATTCATAAGTGTGCTGCATAACCACCATTTTCTCTGTGTCATAGAATGCGAAAATGAGAGAACAGGAGTCCAACTCATCATTTGTTGTGTGAACAATATAATGTAATAAGTTACATTGGCTTGGCCATTCATTCTGGCTGACATTAGAACTGCAATATAGATGTCTGGAAGCCACTTCTCAAAGTCTCATTTCAGTTCTTCCTCTACAGGCTCAAACTCATTCTGTGATGTAAGAACCAGTCTTTTAATGCTTAAATTATATGCCAATCCCTTCCAAAACTCTTCAAAGGCTTCCCACTGCAATTACATAAAATCTAAATTTCTTAGCCAAGATTACAAAGTGCTACTTGACTTGACCACAGTCTACCTGTCTGAACTCACTGCCTCCACTCTCTCCTTTACCTTCCCTCCCCTCCCCCCGCCACAATACAGCTGCCTGTGCCTCCTTTCTGGGCTCATTTGAGTTGTTTCCACCTCAGGAACTCTGTATTTGCTTTTTCCTCTGCCTGGAGCAGCCTTCCCCAGGATCCTGCTCCTTCTCTTTATTCAGTTGACAGCTCAAATGTCACTTCCTCAGTGAAGCCTTCCCTACCCATCTAGCTCACCAAATTATGAGAACACTTGGCTTTCGTTTCTTCATAGAACTTACTACAATCACAAATGGTCTTGTTTACAAGCTTGTCATGTGACATTAGGATGTAAGAGAGTGTATGAATTGATGCTGAGAAAGACTGGCACAGTGTAGGCATTTCAGTGGTTTTATGAATAAATGAAATCTTGCCTATTAAAATATTAAATATCCTAGATGAGTAACATATGAATTCATTATCAGTTATTAATAGGCTGTTTGTAAAATTGGTTATCAGTTTCATTCCAGGGCTCTCACTAGCAGGGACTCATGATTATCTCTAGCAGCTCTGGGGGAAACAAGGGATTAAGTGGGATGGCAGTTTAGGGAAAAACATTTTGTTAATGGGTAGATAGGAAAAAAAAGTTCAGGTGGGAGAAACTGCTGGAGTAAGGACACAGTCTTAAGAAGGTGCTTATTGCTTGCCATCACAACTTTCACTTTCTTCACAGTAGTGCTCAAAGCTCGCCCTAAGCGTGGGCATTCGTAGCAGCAACCCAGTGCAGCTGGAAACATCATGGCTTTTGTCCAACTTAAATGTGACCCTCTTTCAATAATATCAACTGTGTAGTACACAAACTCATGCCATTGACCATTAGGATTCTTGCCATCCTGTACTACTTGCTAACAGGAAATTTAGAGAAGATAATTATTAGAAGATAATTGCTAGATATAAGGTAAAAGAGGACCCTGGGGAAATGGATTTCTAACAACTCCAGATGCCTGACTCTTTCTGGAACCACTCATGAAGTAAAGGTAGAGAAAGGAAAATGGGAGCGGAGAAAGAGATGCCAGGGGAATGAGAGTGGGTAGAAGACAGAACTCCTTCAGAAGTTCAATGAGAATAATGATAAGAATTTTGGAAGTGTTTAATAACAGTGACAGCTTTATGTCGCAGGAAGAAATGAATAAATATTAGAACCACCCCACAACATCCAGGTTGGAAGCACTTAATAGACTCATCTCCAATAGATAGCGCTACTCATAGTTATGTGACAGAAAAGGAAAAGTTGGATTTTCCTGAGTTGCTTATTCACTCAGACTTTCTGAATTTTTCTTGGTGGTTCTCGCAGGGTAGGGCTGTGCCCTTCCCGTTCTGCAGGCCTGTGGGAAAGACTTACGTAAGACATATGCAGTGAAATAACAGGATTTCTGGGAAGAAGCTCTTAAAGGCTTATTTTTTTAAAAACTGCATTGCTAAATTTAGGGAAATGATTCAGAAGACACCCCCACTCCATCACATGCACACCTCTCTAGCTAGTGCTCCACGCACGTTTAACTGTTTTTCTTGGCATTTTACATTTTTTTCCCCCAGTTTCAGCATAGGGTTTTGCATCTGTCTGTAAAGGTTCTTGCTGTAAGGATCATTTGCCCTTTTTTAGGTGAAGTGATGGCTCGGACTAACATGAATAAAATATAAAGCAGTGTGTGACAACTCCTCACATGGATCAGAAATTTGGGAACTGCATGGTTCATGAGGGAAAATGTATTCTGAGAACCTGGGAGGTTTGGGGGTAATTCTTCTTGGCAGCCACAGGACATCAGTCTTTGAAATGTCACACTGAAAACAAGCGCTTGACTTCAGATTCATGCTACTGGTTCATTCAGCTGTCTTTTCCTTATTGCCCAGATGCAGGGCGCTATGTGACAGTGCCATATGGAGAGGTATGGGCTCTAATCCCAGAAGGGCCACTTCTAGGGCAAATGTCAGCAAGTATGTCATTTTCTCTTTTGGTCTCAGTTGACTCATATATAAAATGAGGAAGTTGGACTGAACTGGCCACTCCCAAACCAATCCACAGAACTCTGCTGAAAAAACACAATACATACTTTGATCCTTTCTGGTCATTCAGAAGCACTTGAAATCTCACAAGCACTTTAAAAACACCATGTTCTGTGATTCAAAACAACAGCAAAACTTTGTTGATTGCATTGTTTTCCAAACTAAATTGGCCATGAAACAGCCTTTTTTCCTCTATCTTTGCCCTGATAACCTCTGAACTCTATCTCATTGGGTGGCAATGTTCTCTGGAATTCACTTTTGGAAATTCAGAAAGACATGACTTTGTAGGTGACCTTGTGGGCTTATTCCAGCCCCAGATTCAGCTCTGTTCTTCCAGGAGAGCCTACTTCTTGTCAAATGCGCCCTGGTACAATGAGAAAAGACAAGGCCACTGCCTCTGAGCTGCTGACAGTCATATTCCCCACTCTGGTGTCTGTGACAGAAAAGCGGGTTGTCTACTTAGCTGATGACATCGCTTTGAAGACTGAGCAGAATGCCCCAAGAGAAAAGATTGTTTCTAGCTCATTGGCTGCTAAAGAGCTTGTCCTATATCCTTAGTGGTTTACTTGAGAATTCATAAGTAATATTGTGATTCCATGATGAAATATTGAAGGGAAGCTGTCACTGTTTTCCCAACAAATCCCCTACATACTGAACTGAGGGGGCTCTGCCTTGGTTATGGGGTGCCTATAATCAAATGGGTTATTATGGGATAAGACAGTGGTTGCTGAAAATCCTTCAGGTAAGTGTCAGGAGTTTCTACCTCTCACTGGCATGTCTGAAATCATTTGGGGGAGATGAGATTGCATTGAGAACAGGAAGACTTGTTTGATACAAGAGCAACTTAAAATCTGTTCTAGGATATTTTATCAAAACATTTCTCTGATTTGGGATTCTCTCTTCTGGGCAAGGCAATTGCAAATCTGCCTGCAGCTTTACAGCTAATGGTACCACCCACTGAATCTCCATATGGCCCTGTGACTAAGAACATTTGTTACAACTTTAAAGTGGCCCCTAACTGTGCTATAGGCACAATAGTATATGATACCAAGCAACCAGAGATATGACTTAGGGGCTGGGGCGACAGAGAGAAAAAGCTGGCAGGAAAGACACTGTTTCAAGATGCACTGGTGACAGATGTATCACCTATGGCATGTGGATCAACTCCTACACTACAGCTCACCTTTAATGAGCACTCAGACAGGACTTCTCCACTCTTCTTCCCAGATAGTGTTAACGGAGATGACATTTGATTGGAAGAGCAGTAAATGGAAATGCAAAAAGTGAAACAAAGCTGTGGGGAGACTGTGGGATGGGAGGATGGCAAGGAAGGCAACTGATGAGCAATAAGACCACAAGATGATGAAATTGAGCAAATGTAAATTAGAGAGAATTTCAGGAGTAGAGATGGATTCAATTTCAAGTCTAGGGAAATCAAATGCCCACTCCCCCCACCCCCCATATGTGTAGCAGCAGGCAAGAGAGAACATTGTTCCCTAAAAAGAGAGTGGGATGTTAAGGAGAGAAGTGGGGGAGAGACAAATAGCAGCTATTATGCTACAGTGTGTTTTCCTAACGAGATGACCACTTGACATGTGCTGTAGGGAGCCACACTGAGCCCTCCTGGAGAGGGACATTTAATTTCCAAACTCACCTTTTGCTTCTCAGGCTTCTGTGCAGGGGGTGGACTGGGCTGCTGCAGTCAGCGCATCTTTGGCAGTCCAGTGACTTTAGGGATGACAAGGACAGAGATCTAGGAGGCAGTGCCAGCTTGGTCCAGGGCACACTGGGCATCAGGACTCAGACTGCCAAGGGAGTTGAGCAGTTACTCAATCTTAACTCCTTTTTTAACCCTCCTCCCTGAAACTTTTTTTTTCTTTTTTGCAGTGCTAGGGATTATACCCAGGGCCTCACTTGCACATGGTTGGCAAGCACTCCACCACTGAGCTATGTTCCCAGTCCTTACTAATTTTTATTTTGAGACAAATCTTCACTAGGTCAATAAGTTACACAGGCTAATTTTAAACCTGTGATCATCCCACCTCAGCCTCCTAAGAAACTGGGGTTATAGGCATGCACTGCCACACCTGGCTCTGTAACCCCTTTGCTGATCACTGTCCTCTCCCTGCCTTGCCTTTCCTCTTGTAGCCTTTTTCTAATTTTGCTGAGATGTCAGAGATTTTCCTTCTCTCTCCCTCTCTTGGCCAGTTTCTCACTGCCATGCTGAAATCCAAAGAATTGCCAGTCATCCTTTTTTTTTCTTTTTCACTTTTTCTTGCTTGCATGGCTGACTGCTTTCCTTAAAAGGCTGCTTGGCATTTCCTCTACCTTCCCGAGCCCTTTCCTACTCCTGCCCTTCCCCACACAGTTTCCATCTCAGCAGATGGCTTTGCTTCTGTCTACACACAGGGCAATATAAAACTGAATCCAGGGAGCTGGATCTTGTTACATGAAAGGCATTTTATTGCAGTACTGGGGATTGAACCCAGGGCCTTCATACTGAGATATATTCCAGGCTTTTTAAAAAAATTTTGAGACAGGATCTTGCTAAGTTATTAAGTTGCCAGACTATCTTCCTGCCTCAGCCTCCCAGGTTGCCAGAATCACAGGCATGTGCAACTACACTTGATATTGAAGGCCCTTTTAATCAACAGACCCTGATTGAATTTGGTTTTGGAAAAAAAGGCTTAGTCTAGCATTGGAGAATATTAAAGTCTAGTGATAATTGTTTGACATAATACTACGGAAAAATTTAGCAGTCTATGGATAACAAAAGAACGATTGGGTAAAGAGGGGAGATACAGAAAAAGAGAGGAGATAGCAAGTCAGCCATAGGAGACTCAGCAAATAAGCCAGTGAAAGATCCAGTTAGGAAACCTAAATGGCTTTTAAGAACAAGAAAGTTATATTTAATGGGATGCTGCTGTGTTGCTAGGGCAAATACTCCTTTACCCGTCATTGGAAACCGCTATGAAGTCTCGATCACACATGCAAGTGCTTTGTGAGTGCCTTTTATTGTAGAGTTGGAGGAGGGAGCAATGTTCTTTCTGAAGCAATGTGGCACAGACCTCAGTGTGTCCCAAAGATGAGAGAGAATCTCTCAACTGAATCTATTCAATGACAGCAATGTTTGAGACCCAGGGAAGCCCACACAAAGGCAAACCTGGAAAATCTAAGGAAGTCTGAGGTTTGCAATAATGTTGAGCCAATCTTACCTCAATTTAGAGGGTACAAGAGGAACCCAGCAAAGGACTATTTGGATTAAATAAGGGGAAAGAAAAACATAGAGAACAGGTCTTCAAATGTAAATTTCTTCAGCTTTGTCCCCATTTTACAGCTATATCTCCAGGCATACCTTTCTTACCTCAGTCTCCATCAAAGAAGAGGTGTCTGATTTCATAGAAAAAGAACAGACCTAGGTGTCAGGACTTGGCTTTGCAAACTTTACAACCTGATGAGATGTGTGACTCTGAGCAAGTTATTTGACTTCTCCCAACCAGCATCAACTTTCTTATATGTAAAACGGAATAAATAACACTCTGGAAGTAGGTTTAAATGACATAACGTGTATGAAAGCAACGCCACAGTCCCTCTCTAAGAGGCATCGAGCTCCACATCAACACCAGGACTGCGGGTGTTCTGAAGGAGGAGATCAAAAGAAAGGAGCAGCCACCCACACCTCCATACCCAAACTCTCAGAGCAGATGCCTGATGTCTTCCACCGATGAGTCCCCCTGAACCAGTCTTAAGGTAGCCTGTATCCCTGCTTGTCAGTAACAGCCCTACCTGAGTTACTCCCCATTCCTCATTTATTTGTCCCTTTATTATGATTCTGCACAACCCCAAGTCTATTCCCATATCCAATTCCCTCCCCCATCCCTGAACTTACTACTATGTACTCTTGAATTCATAGTCCATCATTAACAAAATTCCCTTCTGTTTCTAGCCTCTTCTTGGAACATCTCTTTCAGTTGTACTACTCAAATGCAAACTTGGCTCTCCCCTGAGGACACTACCACCAGAAGAGTGGTGGCTGCTTTTTCTCCCAGCCCCCAGACTTCTGGGCTTGGAGGTGGATGCTGCTCAGTACCTTCCCTCCTCCTACAGTACCCCTGCCTTGAATCATGTTCTCAGACTATATCACCCACCGCCCTTCACTGTGCCTGCTCTGTGCCTGTGACATTTTGTGTGCTGGCACCTTCTCCAACATTACTTCTGTCTTGATTGTTGGTAATTTCAGTACACTAGAAGATGAGACTTCATGTGCCATGGCTACTCAGTCATTTCTTTAAATGCCCTTACACTGATGATCTTATCCTCTGCTCTACCTCAAGCTCTCATTTCCATGGAGACCATCCTGGACTTCGTCATCATAAATCAACTGTCCATGACACACTACCTGTGATCTCTAACTTCAGCTTTCTTAGTTTATAGCTCCAGGTTTGAAAAATCTCTTATTGTATGGAACCTAGAACCCATTGATCCAGCCACATTTTTGCTGTTCCCACTCACTCTGTGTCCTCTCCTCTTCCCGCCTTAGCTAGTATACATTCCCTAGTCAGTTTTTAGTAACTTTTGTGCATGTGCCTACATTGCAGTGTCTTGTTTCATTATATTGGCTTGCCTAGCCACCAAATTTGACCAAGTCTCTGCTGCTTTGGCCCTTGCTTTCCATTCAATTAGAAATGGCAAGGGCATGCACAAACACTGGACTTGTCCTGCTTTAAATTCATTCTCCTAACCTCAAGGAGCCCCATAATGCTATCCAGCAACCATACAATATTTCTCATACCTTCTCTCTCCCACTCTATGAGATGATTATTTCACACTTTCTTCTTTCTCCTCACACATCCAACACCTCTGCCCCCATTCTCACTCTCAGCAGACGACCTTGCTTCTTACTTTCCTGGCAAAATTGGAGCAATCAGAAAAGAACTTCCACAAACTCCTACTACCTCATCTACCCACCTCCAGCCATCTGCATCTGTATATTCTGCTTTCCTCCAGTTACTAAAGATGAACTCTATGCGTCTCTCTAAAGTCAATTATCCTCCGTGTAATTAAGAACACCTGGTGGAGTAAGTAGAAGAGTGTATACATGTATGTATGAGGGAGAATGAAAATGAGAGAGAGAATGAAAATGAGAGAGAGAGTGAAAATGAGGGAAAGAGATAGAGTTGGGGGTAGATATCTTATTATTATAACTACCAGTAGTATTATCTTAGTGCCTAAATATTTTGGAGTTTTCCTTAAGATAGATTTCCAAAAAGTATAATGATGAGGACAAACTTTATTTTCATAATATATTGTTGGTTGGCTGGTTGGGTTGCTAAGGAGAATTAGCAATATCTAAACTTTAATAGAACTTAAGTACAATAAAAACATAAATGACATTCAAGAAACATGTATCTCTTTCATACTCGTTTTTGCTCAGAGGAAAAATCAAAGAACAAAGCCATAAAAAAACTAAAATGTTAATTTTTTTTAACCTTTTGTACCAACTCACAGAAAATAATTCAGGAAAAACTTTAAAACTTTTTAATTATGTGATTTTTTTCATCAATAAGTATTTGCAAAATTGAATTAGCAAACATTTTAATAGTCTGAGAACTGCATAAACATCTATACAAATCTGAAAAGCTTGCTGGCCTTGGAAGAAGTGGGCAGAAGGTCAAATAAATTATGTATATTTACTCCCTTGTTAGTGCATTTGTATGGATTTCAGCTATACTCAGTGAAGGATATTGGTATTTCTCTGTGGTATTTACTTAGAATTTTTTCATTACAAAAGCAATATACAAAGTATAACTAAAATAGATGGTGAATGCTTAAATATTTTTTAAATTACCATAAAAGACACATTACCATTAGTCCCCCTCAAAATATTCCCCATTGCTATGAATATACTTATCCCATCGTTCCTGCCACTTTCTGAAGTAGATCTGGAAGTGTGATTTTAAAAAAAAATTCAGTGAATATTGATGCCGAGTGCCATCCAGAGGAAAGTCAGGCTTATAAAAACATTACAGTGTGTCTTCATGTATCTTCTACTCCAAATCTGGCACAGTATGACTTCTGGCTCTCACTCAGAGTAAAAATGACAAGGACAAGCAAAGATTTTGAATGATTCAGAACATCCAGGCGGCCACAACAACCCATTTGTAAGCTACTCACAAAAGAAAACTTCCAGAGCTGCTTCAGAAAGTATTAAGAATAATGAGACAAACGTATTTGGGAATATTTGGAGTGTATTTTGGGAGTAAATGGGACTATTTCTAGAGGAATTAATGGCAGTGTTTTTACTACAATAAATATTTTAAAAATTTAAACATTTACTATATTTTTCTATCACATCACATATCTCCAGTTAAATGTGGTGATTTATCATTTACTTTTTAAGAAATTGCTTCTCTGTCCCTAAATGCAATAAAGTCTTGATCAAGAAATAAAAATATACAAATCCATAGGGACACAAAAAGAACATAGAAAGAACACACAGATAAGAAAAAAATGACTGTTATGAAAAAAAATCTTTATACCAAGTCCAAATACCACGCGGAGGAGCAATAACTGACTTAGAATGGAGTAAACACTGGCCCACCTGGCTGCAAAGAAAATGGTAAGGTGCCTGCTAGGTTCCTGGATGGGCATAATGCTGGGCAGGTACTACCAAGGATGAGAATAGGTCATTGACTGAAAATAAGGAGCATGCTTGAAATCTATGTAAGGAAAAGTTGGATTCTGCCAGATTGTCTTCCCCAAATTACATATTTCAGACGATCAATTGCCACAACGGGGTAGAAGCTGATTCTCCAGTAGAAATGAATAAAAAGGATTTCAGATGTGGGGAGCTCAGACTTTGAAAACAGAGGAATTCAGTGAAAATTTGCAGTCTAAACAATGAAATACTTTCCATATGTTGCTCCCACAGCACAGACGTGACACCCAACCTTCCAGGCAAGATGTTATATGGGGATTATTCTAACTGTAAGATGACTAGCCCCAAAAGAAAGATTTTTTTTTTCCCGGCACCCGGGATTGAACTCACGACCTTGCACTTGCCAGGTAGGCGCTTAGGCCGCAGAGCTAGATCCCTGGCCGTAAGAAAGATTTTCATATACTGACATACATGGTTCTCCCAAGGAAGAGTAAGCTCTGAACATCCTGGGGTAAATCCTGAGTCTACAAATCCACCCGTGCTTATATCAAATGTTTAGAACCCTATTTTAAATTTGAATAATTAAAAATTTTAAGACATGTAAGGAAAGCCTCTAACATGAAAAAGAGAATAAATTAGCAAAAGGAATCAGAAGAAAAACAATAACTATAAAACAGAAGAATAATTATAATACTTTGAGAGAGGAAAAAATACTGCCTTCATGAAAAAAAATAGGATACTATGCAAAAAAAGGAATGGTATTGGTTAATGTATAATAGGTTATGCTGTAGTAATACATTCAATTTTCAGATTTAAAACAACTAAAGCTTGTCTCTCACTAACACAATGAAAAGCAATCAAAAGTTACTCTTCTTTATATGGGACTGAGACACACAGGCTCCTTTCATTTTATGACGTCAGCGTCATTTCATGTGGCTGGCAGAGATACCCTAGCAGGGTGAGAAGATGGACTGAAGCACAATTTTTCATGCCATGGTCACATATGTCACTTCTGCTCACAGACCATTGGCTAGAACTAGTCACATGCCTCAGTTTAACTGAGGGGGGGGATTATTGAGAAGCATATGGAATATTATTTATTGAGGCTCTTATCTTCATAAGAGCTATCAGAGAACAAGAAGGGGCTCTTGGAAATTAATAAAAACAGCTGTAAAAAGGATTCCATAGAAAATTTAGATGATACAGTTAAGAGAATCCATCAGGAAATTTTTTTTTTTTTTTTTTGGTACCGGGGATTGAACTCACGACCTTGAGCTTGCCAGGCAGGCACTTAGGCCACTGAGCTAAATTCCCAGTCCCAGGAAATATATTCTTAAAGGAAGGGCTGAAATTTTGAAATGTTGATAATCCATCAGATTATTGGAAACCCTATGAAGAACACAGACACAAAGATTGAAAGGAAATCTTCTATAAAGTAATATCAGAAATCATTCAACAAACAAAAAACACAAGTCTTTAATGAGAGTCCAATGACTCAGGAACTCAACTTTTTGAGCAAAATATAATGGCAAGGAATTACATAATATAATACCCAATCAATTGTGCTTAAAAAACAAAAAACAAGTCCTCAGAGGTATGACTTGCTCTGAAATTAGTAAAGGGGAACAGTATGACTGACAAGTACTTTGTGTACCCTGTTCAATTTAGGGTATGGCACTGTCTTGTGTTATCAATTAATGTTATACAATAATTGTCTTTCTGTCTAAGGGCACTTAATTCTCTTCATAATTATTATATTTAGTGGAGACAAATATTCCACAGACTAGATTGACCATATTTTACTTAACCCTACCACTACAATAAGACTTTAATGTTTTCAATATTTTGTTGTTCCATGTAGACTGTTGTGAATATCTTAATGTCAAAATTTTACTTTTAAAGTTTGGATTATTTTCTTAGGGTGTATATCTTCTATTTCCATGATTCTTGGTAGATTTTATAAAAATTGGCTTCCACTGTTACTGCACGAATTCCTAAAGTAATCAGGCTGACATGCCACATACACCCAAGAACTGGATGTTTTCATTAAGGAAAGTCTGCTAACTCAGGAGGGAATTGGCTTTGTACCTCTCTTATTTTTATTTAGAACAATTTTGTTTTATCTTGCATATTTCATACCTTTCATATACTAGATTTTGCTTATTTATCATGATTTCTTATTGCTTTGTAGAATTTCTCTATATTAATCCTTTGTTGGTTACTTGTTTAGTGTAGTTTTCAATATAACTACATCTTTAAAATCCTTATGTAATTAAATCTGTCTTGTATTTGTTTAATGATTTATTACTTTTAAGTACATATTTATGTAGGAAGTTGATAGCCAGTTAATTTCTTTTTGCTTTACAATGATTAAATTTTTCTACATAAATCCTCAATGAAATAAATTCATTATTTATTTAATGAGCGCCTCCTATATCTTGGGCACTAGAGGTAACAGATGGACAGAAAAGGTCCTGCTTGCTAGTATCTTGCAGAACAAATTGTTAGTGGGGGTTAAGGGGCATTCCTATTATCCCAGCATTTTGACAGGCTATGGCATGAGGATTCAAATTTTGAGCCCAGCCTGGGAAACATGGCAACTTTGTAAGATTCTGCCTTAAAATAAAAAATAAAATAGGTCTGTAAATGTAGCTCAGTGTGAATGCCTTGGTACCCCAGTACCACAAATGAAACAAGACAAATTGTTACGATCCCCTACAAGTTGCTTATCCATCTCAGAACCACCGTCATGAAGAACACTTTCTTTTCTCACTGTTGTCTCATGTCATAAATTCTCATATTATACATTTTCTACTTTTTGAGCTATTTTTGCTCATATCAGACCTATTCTGTTCTAATTATCATAGCTTATATTTTTAAATCTAGGTTCAAATTTCACCCTGTTTTTAAATGTGGCTCTATATTTTAAAATACAATTTAAAATCATTTTTCTCGGTAATCCCCAAGATATTATAATTTTTCCTGAAACTTAATTAATGTCAAGAAGATAGAAAATAGTTGAAATTGCCACATTTGGATAGTGCAATTTGAAATAAAGGCGTTTTCTACATGTACATTGATGAGATTTATAGTTTAATAGTGCATGTAGAGCACTCAGGAAAGTACTGGCTATTTAACCATATTTAACACTGTCCTCTTGGTATTGTACATAAGAAGTTCAATGATGAAAGGATAAAAGACAATAAAAGTCAATTTATGAACAGGCAAAAATAAAGGCAGGACTGATTACCACTTAGGTCTTTGCAACATTTAACAAAACAATTGGTTATTAAAAACAAGCTTTTTTTTAATAGTTTTTGACTGTTTTGCTAAATGATTTGATTGTGTTTTTGTCATTTTTTATTTATTTAGTATTCATAAATCATATATGTTTTGTAGGATGTGAGAGGGTGGTAATATCTGCCAGGGATGTTTTGAGTGATGGAGGCAGCTTTGCACTACATGAGTCTCATCCCTTCTGCTGCGAACATGTACTTCTCATGGCAAATGGCAGAGGTGTAAGAGAGAAAATGCAAACATGAAGCAAACGTCAGAACTAAGCTCAAAGTCAGGCACCACTCACATGAGGCAAAGTCAACGATGTGCAGAGAATGGCAAAGAATTGGAGCCAACAACACACCACACGTGTGCAGGAAGGAAGAAACTGGTGAGGAAAGATCTGTAAGGCCAAAGGAAGACAAGTATAAGGAAACAAAGCAGTTTTAGAAAAGCCCTCTGAAAAAAGTCAGGGCTGCAGGAAAGCAGGGGAGGGTTCTTCTATCATCAAAGGAGGAAAATCTGGAGCAGTGGAAGATGAATGAGGATAACAACTTCATATAGCTTCCAACTTCTTCCAGCCTGTAATCCTGTAGTAAAGAGAGTCCAACAAAGGGCTGTGTGTTTGCATTTGGGGATTGCAAGGAATCAGGTGGTTGAAAGAGTAACACTCCTTCTGCTGCATTTAGTCTAAGGAAAGAAGGACTCAGTGGTAAGGAAATGAAGATGGAGAGACTGGCTCAGCTTAGCCTTCTTCTGATGGCCCCTGTTTTGAGGGAACTGGTCTCGAAGGCTATTTGGAGGAAATGAGGATCTACCCAGCAATAGAGCTACCACCCTGCCCCATTTCTTTCCTCCTGGTTATAAACCCTGGAAGAGTTGTAGGTGAATTTAAGGATCAGTGTGTGGGTGGTGGCGAGGAGGAGATTCTCCAAGATTTGGAATGATTCAGATTAGCTTCTTCCCTTTTTTGTGCAGAGATTTTGATCCCCTTTAAACCTGGGCTCAAGAGGAGACACTTAGGGGAGAAGTGTACAGAAGGAAGAGAGATTACACTTCCCAGGCAGGGTTGGGGAGTTTGTTATTTCCCCAGTATCCTGCTATGATATTTAAGTATGTTTTTATTCTTAAATGTGAATTATTGTTTTTTAGGTATCTATTTTGAAGCATCTAAAAATAATATTTTATAGGTTCTTATCAATATGTGTAAACTTGTCATATTTGAAAGCACCATTAGTCATATAAATTTAGTCATTCATATATTTTCACTCTACTCCATGGTCACAAATGCAATCCAAAACCAACCCCATTTTAAGGAATTTACTATCTAATTTGTCTATTTAAAAATCTACAACTCCATGAATTCATGAGAAACATACCTCTTACTTGTAAGGGAGCCTTATCAAAAGTTTATTGTGAGGCATTATATACAGCATAATAGATGCAGGGAGGATTACTGTTTGTTTTTAGTGTTTGTATTTAGTAATCCAGTGTGATTGGGCATAATTCACTGGATTTTCAGAGACTGGACTGGTAAATTAAATGAGAATTCAAAAGATGTCAGGGTGGTGGTTATCTCTGCCATTCCCCTGGGATAAAAACTTTTTAACATTGGTATAGGCAGAAAAGGAGCAGATGGAGTGATGTTTCAGGGGCTTCCACTTAGTCTTCCTACTCTGGCACTTCTAACACTACAGGTCAAGGAATGAATGTGAGGGTTCTGTCAAATTCCAAAGATAACTTTTCTAATGACAAAGTTGGGGAGCAGGGAAAAGAATTTAGTGTGGGACTGTCGGTTTACTGGATCTGCTAGGAAGTAGATCTGGGCCAAGATTTAGATTGCTGCCTGAGCCCAAGCAAGGGTGCCATGTGGTTTTTTGAGCTCCTGGGCATTAGCACCAACTCAAATCACCTATCTAACAGATTATAGGACAAATAGGTAGATGGCCAAAGCTCTTTGAGGGAGGACTGGAAAAATAACTGCTGCATACTCTTGCTGTGGTATCTTTCTTCTTGGGAATGTTTAGTCAGTGGGTTCCAGAGAGCCAAGAATTGAACAAGAGATTATGTCCCTTTATAGAAGTAGCTGACTTTAGCCTTTTGCCCAACCATTCCTGATCTCTCTTGATTACATATAAATGTTCTTGGCTGTCCTTCTGTCTTATTCCTAGGAATCCATACTCTAGCTATCTCATTTGATAGATCAAACCTCAAGGTTATGCTTTTCTGGTTACCATTTTGATCTTGTTGCCTATATCACTTAGAGTTCTTCATAGGAACATATTTAATATAAAATATATGTATGACTATACAAGGATTTATAAAGTAGGTTTACAGAATCAGAAGAGTACCAGTGGTTGTCTGTCAAACTAAAGATAGAATTGGAATCTGAAAAACAGAAGTGGAGTAGTGAATGATGACAACTCATCCTCACCAAGGTTCAGAACCCAGACATTGGACAATAATAATTTGGGAAGGAAAAGAGAGAGAAGTAGATCCCCAAGAATTAAAGGGATCTGAGGACAATTAAAAGGTACAGAAAAATTGGAGAAACATAACACAATGTGGAGAAGGGAAGAAACAGTCTGTACTTTCTGCTCTGCTCCAGGTTTGAGGCTTGTGGGAAAGGGAGTCTTCACCCAGAGACAAAGTGAATGCTGGGGACCTCAGAGAGCCTCAGGGAGAAATGTGGCAGTGGGATGAATTAGAAGCTTCTGTGATCTGCTGGGACAGCATAGGATTCTGGTCCAATGGGACTCCTTCAACAAGAACAACTGGTGAGTGACTCCCATCCAAACACCCACCATACTCCTGGAGAGAGTGCCTGATCAGACAGTATTCTGGGAAAGGATAACTGAGCCCAGGACTCAGAGAACCTATTCAGCTTTACTTTAGGGCTTCCAGTGTTAGGTTTCCACAGTGACTGGGTGAGATCGAAAGAGAACCTCTCTGCACCTCATTATACTTAAAGGGCCAGAAATTCATCATAGGGGAAAAAAATCTTTCCCTGTAACAGCAGACTTACGACACAAAGCTTAAAGCCAGGAATGTTTGGAGTGAAATGCTTCTAGCCCTAAAAGATACCAACTTCCAAACACACTTATATATCCTGCAAAGCTTTTCTTCAAAATTGATGGGGAAGTAAGGTATTTCCATGGCAAAGAGCAGCTCATGAAATTCATGTCACCAAACAAGCATGTCTTGGCCACCTCTTTTCCAGTCATGTTCCTTGTAAGTCCCTAACCATCCAGTCAGACCGTTGGTAATATCCCATGCATTGGTATGTAGTCACATATCTGGCCATTTTTTCTTCTAAGTAAAATATACAACCAGGTCCACTGCCTGGTGTCCCTTTACCACTGTCCTCAAGGGATGTCCTGGAAAGGGGCTATAGTGCTACAGCTGTCCGCTTTTGCATGTGTCCTTCATCATGTCCAGAACCATCTATAAACTAAGCCCTAGTCTTCTCTTCATCTGTCAACTGATCATATGGTTACCTCTTGAGGCCATAGGTGCATACTGGGGGACAGAAGGCACTATACCAGGAATAGGAATGATGGGCATTTGGGCCACTTCTTCATGTAACTTACTTCAACCTGCTTAGACCCATTCACAGGACCTGCTTAGGCCCGGTCACACATATACATTTCTATTTGACGTTGACTATTGCTGTGCATGTTCAACTTTATGACTTGATGGGTCAGACAGCACTCAGTTCATTATGGGCAGCTAGGGTCATATAGTGTCCCAGGGTCAAATATTTAGTTTCCACCAAGGCCTTGGAGCAGTTCAGGAGCTATTTCTCAAAGGAAGAGTAGTTGTCTGCAGGGGATGTGTACTAGATGCAGAGCCCTGCTCCAAAATCCTAAGGGCCTTTGCTGTGATTCATATATGGAAGCTTTCCAGAGACTACAAATAGCATTGCTTGTCTGCCACTAACACCTCAAGTACCATTGGACCTGCTGGATCATATGGCTCAAGTGCCAAATCAGCCTGGACTGTTACAGAGCCTTTTCTTGTTATGAGCCCTCGCTAAAAACTTACACTTTTCCAAGTCACTCAGTAAATTGACCAGAGTAATACATCCAAGTGAGGAAGATGTTGCCTTTCAAAACCAAATACATCCAGTAGGGTCTGTGTCTCTCTATGGGTTGTAGGAGAGGGCCAGATGCAACAACTTATCTTTTACCTTAGAAGGTATATCTTTCCATGTCCCACACCACTAGTATCATAGAAATTTCACAGAGGTAGAGAGACCTTAAATCTTAGTCAAATTCAAGTTCCATTCTGTGGCACACAAATGTTTTACAAAGAGGTCCAGAGTGGTTGCTATCTCTTGCTTACTTGGTCTAATCAGCATATCAACAATGTAATTGACCAGTGTAATACCTATGGAAGAGGAAGACAATCAAGAACCCTGGGAACTAAGATGTAACACAGGGCTGGAGAGTAAATATGTCACTGAGGTAAGATGGTAAAGGTGTATTTCTGGCTTTTCTAACTGAAACCAAATTTCTTCTGGTGGGCCTTATGTAAGGTGTGGAGAAATAGGTATTTGTCAAGTCAGTAGATATACACTAGATGCTAGATGTGTTAAGCTGCTCAAACAAGAAAACCACATCTTGTGTGGAAGCTACAATTGAAGTCATTACTTTATTAAGTTTATGAAAATTCACCATCACTCTCCAAGATTCACCCATCTTCTGCACTGGTTAAAAAAGGAAAGTTAAACAGGGATGTGGTGGGAATTACATTTGTGCATCTTTCAAATCCTTGATCATGGCACTAATATCTGCAATCCCTCCAGGGATACAGTATTGTTTTTGTTTTTCTGTTGGTCTGGTTTTTTTTTTTAAAGGGAATAAAATAAAACAAAATAAAGCTAATCAGAACAGAACAATGAAATTTTTACAGAACTTCAAAACAGGATAATAGGAAATCAACAATGGCTATCATGATGTCTATTGTTTTCTTCAAAATAGCAGTCCATACCATCAGACATAATAAAATCAAACAAAACAAAACAAAACAGAATAAAACCAATCAAAGCAAAATAAAGCATTACAGGACTTCAAAACCAGGTAATAGGAAATCAACAATGGCTACAATAATATATCCTGTTATCTCCAAAATAGCCCTTCAGACCATCAGACATAATAAAATAAGACAAAACAAGACAGAATAAAACCAAACCTAACAAAACTATGAAAACAATACAGGAATTCAGAGCAAGATAATAGGAAATTAACAACGGTTACCACCTTCCCTTTTTAGATGCTTCCTCCCCTATCACTTTTACAATATCTATTGTACATTTTGGATCCCACTAACTCCTCCAGTTTTTTATGCTAGGGAGATGACATGATGTTCACCCATATGAGTCCAAACCATTTCACTCATAAGCATGATCTCAAATTGCATCCATTTACCTACAAGAGCCTCAAGATTACCCGTAACTGTGTGGCTTTCCATTGTATAAGAGTACCATATCTTTCTTATCCATTCTGTGGTTGATGGGCAAGCTACCCCTGCTTTTTTCTGGGTTTCTTATCACTTGGAACAATTATTTTCTCTCCTTTGACTTTTGGTTTATGAATTTCCTTTCCAGTTAAATGTGTTTCCCATATACAGCATATTGATGGATTTTGTTTCTTGATGTACTCTCCCTGTGTTTCTTTTTATTGGTGAACTGAGTTCACCTACATTAATGGTTACAACTGGCATGCACTGGCTCATCTCTACCATGGTATTCTCCTGCTGTTGAGCCCTCACTTTTCCCTTCCGTTCAATTGCCTGCCCTGTTTGGTGATTTCTCTCTGCTGCTGTTCCTAGAACCATGGTCACTTTTATCTCTCTCTAGAATAACCTTCAGCACTCTTTGTAGGGTCGGTTTGGTGGCCATGAGGTTCTTCAGGTGTTCTTTGTCATGGAAGTATCTTGTTTCTCCATTAATTTTGAAAGAAAATTTTGCAGGGTACATCAATCTGGGTTGGAAGTTGTTTTCTTTCAGGGCTTGATATACTTCACTCCAGTCTCTTCTTGACTTGATGGCTTGTGTTGAGAAGTCTGCTGTGATTCTGATGGGTTTTCCTTTACAGGTGATCTGTTTCTTTTCTCTAACAGCTTTTAGTATTCTATTCTTGTGTTGAATTTCTGGAATCTTGATTATTATATGTCTGGGTGTAGATTTATTTTGTTTATGGCTAGTTGGAGCTCTATATGCCTTGCTTCTCTGTATGCTAGGTTATTTTCCCATGCTTGGGAAGTTTTCTGCTGTACTTCTGTAAATAGTCTTTTTATATCATTTGTGTTAATCCCTGTTTTTGTGCTGGCACCTATCACTCTTAAATTATCTTTCTTTGCATTGTCTTACAGCCATGAATTGTTATTTCCTGGTTCCTTGTTATTTTTAAGAGATCTTTCTTTTCATGATCACTAGCTGCAAAGCTGTCTTCAAGGTCTGAAAGTCTATCTTCAGTCTCACTCAAGCAGTTTTGCCAACTTTCAATGGAGTTTTTAATTTCCTGGGTATCTCTTTGAATTTGTTTCATGCATTGTAATTCCTTCCTATATTGTTCAATCAAGGTTTCCATCATTTTCTTTTTTTTATCTACATCTTCTTTAGATATGCTCAGCAATTATTTCATTATATTTGTGATTTCTTCTTTTACCTGAGATATTATTTCTGACATGATTACTTTTACAGCCCCATGAAGTTGTTTCTTTACTTTAGTTGCTATCCTTTCAGAGATTTTAGGTGTGTGACTTTCATTTTCTTCCATGTCAGTATCTTCCAAACACATTCTGTGTGGGCCGGAGGTCTCAGATTGCCTTTTGCTCTTTTGTCTTGACATTTTCCTGGGTCCCTCCTGACAAGCTGGTTGTGGGCTTCCAGGCACTTACTGCATTGGCTGCCCCTCCATGGTGCAGAGGAATGGGACAGGCACCTCCTGTCTTAGTTACTTTTCTTCGTTGCTGAGACAAGCACCTGACACCCAAAGTTAGGGAAGAAAAGGTTTATTTAGCTCACAGTTTCTGGAGATTTCAGTCCATAATCAGCTGGGTCCAAGGCAGGGTGGCATGGCACAGGGACAGCACTTCAAGGCATCAGCCAGAGCAAAAGAGCAAAATGCAAGCCTCTTTTCTACCTTAAATTGTACACAGGCCACCACCCCCCATCTTCAGGGTGGGTGTAACACTCACAAAATATCCTTGGCTTCCTTTTCACAGGATGAGGATATTTACAAAGTAAGAACCCTGGCTCCCTGCTGGGTCTCTCAGTTAAACTTCTAAACTTCTGAAGTTGACACAATGTATTAACCATAAGAATCTACCCCTTGTCAACTTCCAGGGAGGCCCTGGGGCATGGGGTGGCCTTATCCAGATCCATTTGGCTACACTAAAGCTTCTTCAATGATGGCAGGTTCACAGGGGCATGTTTGTCTGAATTTCCTGGCCTACACTGGCTGTCTGGAGGAAGCAAGCATCTCCAATGGAGGCCTGCAGGTGCAGAGGGCATATCTGACTGTTTATCCCTTCCCACACAGGTTACCTGAGGGAAGCAAGCCTACCAATGGTGGCAGGCATGCAGGGGCTGTTTCTCCCTGCCTGCACTCACAATATTGTTTTTAGTTTACTATTTTCCCAGGTAGAGCCTACTCTAATGGCTTCTCTTTGGCATTTCCACCATAATAACCCTCTGACTATAGGTCAGGGCACCAATATGGGGATTCTGCCAAGCACTGAGTATATCTATCCCAATTATGTATTCTGGAACTGGGAAAATAACCACAAGATAGATTCAAGGTTCTACCAGACCCATTGTGAATCAGACCTTGGCTAAAACTCAATTGATCACCTGACTTCGAGGGCCTCTGCTCCAACTGGAGGGTGAGAATGATGTTTTAGATCTTCTGGAATCAGCATTAGTTCAGAATCAAGGTCTAGTAATCCTTCTAATGTCGTATCACTTACTTTTCTCCTATGTATAGTTATTCTGGAAAAAGGCCTTATACCCATTTTGCTTCTGATAATTAAGGGCTCCCACTTGGTCTCTGCTTTTCCAGAATACTATCATCCCTTTTAGTAGTAGAAAGCCCAGTTCTACAACTACATATCATGTCACCAGTCTTGGCTTCCAAAATACAGCTACTGCCGAGATTGTCAGTCATACTGAAGTGGGCCTCACCAGTGCATTTATTACCACCTTGCTAAGTGGATTGATCCCTGACCCTCAAGATACAAGCTTTCCTTGTCTTATACAGTATATCTCATTCGGCATACCCAGTTCTCTGAATTTTCTAACATCTTCCTCCATCATTTGCTAAGACAGTTCTTGTGTTTTTTACTTTACTTTGTATAGAATATTGCTTTTCCAAATTTCCAAAAGCTTTCCCACAAAGTTTGAATTCACCTACTAAGCACTACTAAAACATTAACTTATGGTGGTGGAGTATATTCACATACCCATAAGGGTTTTGTTTTGTTTTGTTTTGTTTTGTTTTTTACTAGATAATACACTCTACTTCCCTTGTAAAAGTACTCTCAGGGTCCTCTCTTGGACACACACCTCCAGCTTCTGCCAGGAAAATTTCTTTAGGACCTGAACTCCTTGCATATACAATACTACCTCTTTCCTTGGGAGGGCTACTGCTTTTCGTATTCTGCTAGACTGAGATTTTATTCTAGTTACAGGTCAGGTCCAGGAGAAGAAATGAGAGCATACCCTGAAAAGGAACCTTCACTGCCTTTTAAAGTCTTATCTGACATCACTTTATAAGCCTTCAAGCAAGGTAAGATGGAGAACTCTATCTTCCTCATTGGGGAATAGGCCACTTCTTCAGGATCAGAAGGTTCAGAAATAATCAAAGAGCATCTATACTGAAGCATCTCTAGCTCTAGTAGAGTCATACTGCTCCCCAAATAAGCCCCTGAGTTTGACTATGAGACTTGACTGAGAACTCTGCCTTCTCAGAGCTTTGCAATCAAGTTCTGGGTTTAATCTTCAGCTGTTTCTGCCCTCCTCCCATCCTAGTTACAAAAGGTGAAGTCTTCTGACTCTTGTGTTTTGCTTTAAATTTTTGACTAATTGATCTGAGCCTGTAATTTTCATTCTTCAACTACTCATCCAATTCCAGAGAACTTATAATTACTATTTTCCCTCATCTCTCAAATGTCTTAGGTTTTGTGCTAGCTAGTGACTCAACTTCCACCTGAGTCCCACATCAGCTCATTACAGATCAAAATCTTAAGGATTATATTTATAGCATATCAGCTTTCAATTCTGCATCTACTGCCACCATTGGAGTCCCAATTGTCATTGATTCAGCCACTGAACCCATTTGAATCTTGTCCTTAGGAGCAGTTTCCTAGGACCACCTCCAATGCTAGTATTTTAAATTGGATTCCTGAACAAGGAGGACCAAGATAAAGGTTCCTGTAAGTAATAATCAGGAAAGTGCTCCCAGGATAAGAAGAGTAAAAGAAGCAAGATAAGAGTAAAAAAACAAGAGCATGGTCACTGCTGAAAAACATGTTTCATTTGATTCTTCCAGGAAGCTTAATTTGCACCACAAATTAATCCCATCTGGAAGCAAAGGACCAGCCTTTTGTACCATTAACTCTGTTGCCATTGGCTGAGATCTGCCTCTGGAGGTGAGGGCATTACCTCCCAGGCAAAGGGGCTTCTGTTTGGTGGAGGGATAGTTTTTGGTAGAGAGGCAGCTGTGAATTGTTATTAGCCAACAAAAACAGCAGCTAAGGATGGGGGTACCCTGGCTTGTTAAGAGGATTCTATTATACTTACATTTAATATGGGCATAATATATGCTAAGCCCTTTTATTCTGATGTCTCATTTAAATATCACTGTGGAGGAATCTTATAAACAAGGAAAATTAAACATTTGAGTTACTTTCTCATAGTTATACAATGAAGGTCCATGTTTGCAGGTATAATAAATTGTTGATAAAAGGAATAACTCGGTTTATGCACAGTATTTGTAAAATGAATGCATGCAGGAACGTGCGGAAAAGAAAATGAATGCATTCAGAACCTATTTCTGTTTACATCTTTGTAGACTTAAAGTAGGACGTCTGGATTGGATTCAAATTGGATTTAAAACCTGTGTTTTACAGTAATACTGCCTTTCAAATACACCTGTGAATCTTATTTCCTGAATATCTTTATCTCATGCATTGATTCATTTGTGAGCATGTATATATCAATTCAGTTACTGGTAATATTCAATTAATTGAAGCACCATGTTCCCCAACTCTTTTGGATAATCAGTGTTAAAAGTTACTAAGAAATTCTCCATCAAGTAATGAGAAGGCCTGAAAATCAATCCCAATCATTTATTTAGCTTTTGGCTATGTGAAGCATTTTATTACCATTTCCTCATCATAAAGCAAATATTGGCCTTATAATATAACACAGATAAGAAAACCAAGACTCCAAAAGGCTTATTAACTTGGTTCAAATCACAGAACTAGAAAGCAATTGTCAGGGGTTGAACAAAAACTGCCATCTGACATCAGATGTATGATTAGACATTAATGAGGAAACGGCATGTCTTAGATTCACATATATAGAGACAATTGGTGATGCAGAATCTCAAGTGGTGATACAGAAAATTTCCACCTTCTTAATTCTCTTTCATATGAGCCAAATCTGAAGGCTATGAAGGAGACGGAAAATTTCAAAAAATACTCATTCACTCAGTGCATCACTGAGCAGGAGAACATTTCTGAGACAAAAAAAAGGAAGAATCATTAATTAAGACTTGCTGAAATAAAAAGTATTTTTCTGGAGGCAGTGCCCTGAGCTGACACAAGTTTCACCACTTGGGCAAGATCATCAAATCACATTCTCTGACCTAAAGAAAGAGGGTGTTTTGTAGCAGTGGTGGATGACTACTGCCATAGAAACCATGCTAGCCACTTGTCTTGGATGGTGACTGCCCCACAATTCTACTGGGTTTTCTGTGCATTCTCTCCTTACCCATCTCCTTCCACCCCTAAATAAATAAATAAATCATTTCTTGAATTCTTTTCTGTTTTAAAAGGAAGCAAAACTGTCCCACTGTTGGCAGAAACCAATTGTGCTGTCCTTGGACAAGTCACTTAGCTATTCTAGATATAAATTTCCTCATTTGTGAAATAATAACAACCCAATCCCTGATGTGCTAATAAAAATACTACATATACAGTACCTTGCCCTATTAGAAGTAGAAAGAATGGGGAAGTGTCTTAGTTACTTTTCTCTCATTTCTGGGACAAAATACCCAACACCCAAAATTCAGGAAGGAAAGATTTATTCAGCTCACAGTTTGTGGAGGCTTCAGTCCATAATCAGCTGGCTCTAAGGTGGGATGTTATGGCACAGGGGCAACACTTTAAGGAGGCTGAAGACAGCAAAGCAACAAGAGCAAAAGGAGGAGGAACAAGCCTCTTCTCCTCCTTCATACTGTAAGCAGGCTACCTTCCTCCCACCCTGGGTGGGTGTAGCACTCACACCACCTCCTTGCCCTTCTCTTGCAGAGGCTGAGGATGTTTATAAAGTAAGGACCCTGGCTCCCTGCTGAGTGGCTCAGTTAAACTTCTTAACTTCTCAGGTTGACACAATGTATCAATGATTACAGGAAGGGAATGCTACTCCTCTGTTCAAACCTTTTATTGGGTTTCTATGGTGTTTCAGATTAACAGTAAACCCTTTGTAGTATTCAAAACTTTCCACAGTGCGAACCCTAGTTCTCTTCATAGCCACCTTTCCTATGCTATTCCACCTCTCACTAATCACTGAATGTGACTTGTATGCTTTTCTCATACTCTTCTACTTGTACTGGTCTCTCTGAATTCTGACCAAATCTTTTTTTATTATTTTAGTTACAGAGAATGTAGAAATCTTTTGTAAATCACATTTCAGGAACAGTTATGGGTAATTGAAAGCATTCCATTTCTTCAATGTATCTTATCATTTGGTATGGATGAAATTCCAACTTCAGAATGTTCCTTAATGTGTTAACAAACCCACCATTTTAAGTGCCCAACTTAATAAATTCTTACAAAGTGCACATGCCCATGCAATTACCACAGAATTCAACACATAGAGTATTATTAACTCTTTAAAGGTATTATTGTTGGGAAAAAAGCCTTCCTCACACCCCCTAATAATCTTTACCCCCTTTTCCAAAGGTAGCTACTATACTGATACATAATTAGCTTTTGTATTTTTTAAATTTTATATGCATGGAATCACACAGTATGTATTCTTTTGTATGTAACTTCTTTTGATCAATATCATGTTTGTAGCATTGATTCATATTATTGCATATGGCAGTAGGCTGTTGTCATTGCTTGATAACATTCAGTTATATGAATATGTTACTCATTTGATTATTCATGGTACTGCTAATGATAATTTTGATTGTTTTTAATTTGGGACTATAATGAACAATGTGCTATGAGTATTTTCATATTGCTTTATCTACATATATACACATTTCTGTGGCTACATATAGGAGTGGAATTGCTAGGCACAGAATATGTTTCATTTTTCTAAGAGGTTATACCTGTTTATATTCCCAAACACAGAGTATGAAAATTTCATATGGTCCATATTCTCCCCAATGCTTGTTATGCATTTCATTATACTCATTTTGATAGATGTATAGTGGTATCTTATTGTGGTTTTCATTTCTAGCTAATGATTTTGAGCCTCTTTTCATATGTTTACTGGATACTTAGTATTCATTTCTGTGAAGTGTCTCTTTAAGTTTCTTGCCCATTTTGCTGCTGGGTTAAAACTGTGTAGTTTTTGTGGTTTAGAACCATTATTTCTGTGCTGTACCTTGGTGATTTAAATCTCATCTTTCTTGAAGATCTGTTCACATTAGGGGTATACGGAATTTTGTCATTACAAATAAGAATCAGAGATGAAAGGAGAACGGGAAATTTTTTCCAGGTTTATATCTAGTGGACACAATTTTTTATTAGGACTAAGTCTAATATCAAAGCCAAGTGGCTTTGGTAGAGAAAAAAGGGTAAGTGATTAGATATAGAAAGATCTGTAATATGATTATAGTCATGATATACAGAGAACTTTGTATTTATCTTCCTATCATAACTAACTGTAAAAATATACATGTATCACAAAGCAACAATTTTTAGAAGTGGTAGCATAAAGTTGTCAACCTTGAAGAAAAGAAAACACATGACATAAGCTCAGTTTACATTCTATACTCTGCCTGGGAGCAACACAGAAAAGGAATCACATATATAAAAGGTAATGGTCATACTGGGTGTAAAAACAAAGATTAGAGGTTTGGAATGATGGCTTAGTTGGAATTTATGGTACTAATGAAGCAAGTGTTATGCAGACAAGAGGTCCAAGAAATACATGCAGAGGTCTCCTTGTTATTTGGGGGTGAAAACTAAGTTGCATGTATGTGGTAGAAGATTCCATATGGGCATGGCACAGAATGCCTGTTGGGGGACTGCAAGCTGAATAAAAACGTAAGAATTTGCATAATACCAGAAGATTTGGAGTTCCTGTCTGCCGAAGAGCAAAGACTTCCCTGAACACCGAAGGTGTTCAAGTGAACACCAGAAAAGCCACACGGAGAAAGCTTGAAATCAAGTCTGTAACATGAAGATCAAGATGACCTACTAGTAAATTCAATTTACTAGAATAAAATTCAACAGCTTTAAAAGATGATAGTAGAATCATTTTCTTCAATAGAGAATTTGCTACATCTAATTTTTAAAAAATTACTAGACATGAAAACAGCAAAAAATGTGCCACACACACACACACACACAAAATGAATATAGACCGAAAGATCACATAGATATTTAAGTCAGCAGACAAGGATTTACAGGCAACTATTATACTCAAGAATTTCAAGAAAACTATAGACATAATGAGTGCATAGATGGGGAAATCTCAGCAGAAAATGGAAAAATATAGAGAATCAAATGGAAATTATAGAATTAAAAGGACATCTGAATAGAAAAATGTACTTGAAAGGCTTAAAACAGATTGAACACCACAAATGAAAGAATCAATTAATGAAACAAGTAAATGGAAATTTTACAAACTGAATTACAGAGAAAAAAATATTAATAAACAGAGATATGAGATAACATAAAGCAATATGTACACAGTGTTGAAGAAGATAAAAGAAGAGCTATAATGGGTTAGAAAGGTAAATTCGAAGGAAAAACAGTAAAAATTTTTCTAAGTCATTAAAAACAAATCAATTCAAGGATCAACAATTTATTTTTAGTAGCAGGATGGAACGTCATGCTGCGCTTGCCAGGCAGGCACTTACACTACTGAGCTAACTCCCCAGCCCCAGGGATCAATAATTTTAACCTTAAGAAATACAAACACATAGGCACTTTCTGGTCAAACTATTAAAGACCAATGCTTGCTTGCTTGCTTGCTTCTTTCTTTCTTTTTTTTTTTCTTTTTTTTTTTTTGTACCAGAAAGAGACCAGTGGTTTTTAAATTTTTATTAATTTATTTTTTGTCTTCATTTTGAGACAAGGTCTCACCTGCAGTTAGGTTAGTCTTTGGCTCACTTTGTAGCCCAGGCTGGTCTCAAACTTGCAATGATCCTCCTACCTCAGCCTCCTGAGTGCTAGGACTACAGGAGTGTGCCACCATGACCAGCTGACCAGTGGTTTTTAAAATAAGCAAACAACAACAAAAGAAAATCTTTTATACAAGGCATGAAAAATGCGGTCACAGCCCAGGAAAGGAAACAATAAGACTGATAATTCTCATAAGAAACAATCATGGACATAGATAAGGGAATAATGTGTATAAAGTGCTGGGAAAGTCTCTTACAAAACATCACTTACAAATTTTTATATGCAGAGATAATATGCTTTGAAAGTGAATGCAAAGTATTGAGACCCATAAAGTAAATTAATATGATATCGGATCAAGTGTAGGGTAAATACTTCCCTCAGACACTAAGATTCGCCTCTCTCTCTTCTGAGGATGTGAGCTCTACTGTGAGCAGACAGTAAGGTTTGCCTCTCACTCTCTCTTCTGAGGATGTAAGCTCTACTGTCAGTTATTTCTTGCTGTGCTTAGGGTAAGACTGATATAGAGACCAGTTTCAATGCGATTTTCAAAGGAAATTTCAATACTTCATTTGCTATTCAATTTTTTGTTGCTTCAATATTTGCTTTGTTTCTATACTAGTCCCACAATAGATTATTTGACTGCCTTCATTACAATTCGATTACAGTTTTAAACTGTTGGAAAGACATAACACAGACTTCACTGGGTTTTTCACACAAGGTTTAATTATCTAAACAGTTCAAAAGAAAGCATACAGAACTCAGCACTGTTTTTAGGGCAAAAACCCAGGGGCAAGTTTCTAGACACTCCCGCCTCCAACATATACCTGGGGGAAGCACAGGTGCTGCTAAGTCTCAGTGGATGAAGGTCACATGAAAAGCTTAATTAATCCCGTCCAGTGGCTCTAGTCGTGAGTCAATCAAGATGTTCCCTGAGAACGACATCCTCATCTGAGTCAGCAGCATCTCATCAATCTCTGGCCCAGACAATGTACAATGTGACTTCAGAGATGGGTGCAAAGTACAGAGGTCTGGACACAATGTTGACTTTTCTCTTCCAACCACCTCACCCCTCTCCAAGCATTTAACACAACTCCATCAGAGAACTTTCTTGAACTTAAAGCTACAGAACTACAGTAAAGTCACTTAACAAAATGTCTCATGGAGTCCTGCTAATATATTCTTAAGATAGCCTTATGGCCTGTTGTATTTTTTCTGTTTAATAATATTGTTCAGGATTTATGAATGTGATCCCCATGTGGGGAGACATCTATTTCCTTATGTTTTTCTAAATCCTTGTGATTGACAAATTACATAATTCTAGGATGTTAGACCTGAAAGAGATTTTGGAGTTCAACTATTTAATGTCTAAATTGTAAAATTTATTTTTAAAAGCATAGAAAAGGTGAACTTTTTTGTATCTTTGGGGCATAATTATGTGTAAAGCCCTAATAGACAAAAACTTAATTTCCTTCTTTGGGGGAATCCACTTTGAGTTTATTCATATATAATTTCACCAAATATCAGTATCTTTATAAAGATGACTGGAAAAACCACAAAGAGAATTCGAGTATGTCATGGTTCATGGCTTATTAGAAGAAACTACATGAAAAAACAGGAGCAGAAACTGACTGCCCAGCCTCATCCCATTGAGAAATGTTAATAGACAAAGGGCCGTTACTGTTTATTCCTGCAGGAGTAGAGTGGCATCAACAGCTAACGAAGCCTAAGGGCTTATGATGTGCCAGGTACAGTCTAAATTCTATGCAAAGTCTCTCAACTTGGCAAGTAAAAACTATTAATATCCTCATTTTACTGTAAAAACTATGGCACAAGGAAGCTAAGTCACTTATCTATGGTCACATTCACTCTTATGATAAAGATAGCTTTACCTTCTCAGGGGGAGCCTGAAGACTCACCAAATCTCCTGGAAATTCATGTAGTGTGGTTGTCAAGGGCAACAGATCCAGGTTCAGAAATTAAATGAGGGCTGTTTTGTTTTATTCTGTTTTTAAGGGTGACAAAGGTTCTCAGCATTGAGTCTGTAGCTCTGTCACATTTTTGGTCTGTAAAGGTAATCTTGCACTGTCCAGATCAAAATCACTTCCTGGAAGTGGCATACTTATTTGATGCACTAGAGAAGCAAAATGGCAAGCCAGGTAAAGACTTCATAAAACTTCTGGGCAATATTAACACTCCTTAATTACCTTTGGAAATTGAATCTTTGGCATGGGTAACTGTTTAAGAGTACTATGCTTTCCACACTGTGATGGTTAACTATATGTGTCAACTTGACCGAACCAGGATGTGCACAGACATCTTGACCACATTCTCTGGATGTGTCTTTGGGGGTATCTTTTTTTCATTTTATGGAAAAAAGGTAAAACAAAATTTCATAACAAAATAATAGGAGACTAACAATAGTTAATACATTACATGTTGTTATCTTTAAAGTAGTTGCTCAGGGTACAAGATACAAGCACAAAATTTTCTCCAAGCAATATTAGCACAAACCTTCCTTTTTAATGAACTAAGAGATACTAATAGCATAACCGATGTGCACATTTTTCCTTTTCCCTGTAATTTTCTCTTTCACTCATCCTAGTTCCTTTTTCCTTTTTTTTTAAATCTTGCTTTTATTCTTTTTTTTTTTGCAGCACCAGGGATTGAACTCATGACCTCACGCTTGCCAGGCAGGCACTTAGGCCACTGAGCTAGATCCCTGGCCCCCTTTTTCCTTTTGAACAGTATCTTCCCATTTCATAATACCTATTGTACATTTTAGAACTTATTTACTCTTAGTTTCTCATACCAGCAAGACAATGTAATGTTTATACATGTGAGTCTGATTTACTTTACTCATGAGTACAGTCTCAAGTTACATTCATTTATCTATAAAAGTCTCCAGTTTATCCTTCTGTATGGCTGAGTAGTACTCCATCACCTAAAAAATCACATTTTCTTTATCCATTCCTTGGTTGATGGGCATTTGGGTTGTTTCCAAGATTTAGCTATTAAAAATTGTACTGCTATAAACATGGGTGCACATCAATATTGCTGTGGTGTGATGTTCTTAATTCTTCTGGAAAGATACCCAGAAGGGGAAGAGCTAGGTCAAAAAGGGACCTCTAATCCTAGTTTTTTGAGGAATCTCCACACTGATTAACACAATAGTTGCACCAGTCTACACTCCTACCAACAGAGAAGGGTTCCTTTTTCCCCACAGTCTCTCTAGCATTTGTTATTGGTTGATTTCTTGATGATAGCTATTTTTTCTGGGCTGAGATGGAATCTCAGTGTTGTTTTAATTTGCATCTCTAGAATGACCAGTGATGTTGAACATTTTTTCATATATTTATTTGCCATTTGTATTTCTTCATCTGAGAAGTATATATTCACCTCAGATGCCCAATTTTGGATTGGCTCTTTGAATTTTGGGGGTCTAGTTTTTTCAATTCTTTGTATGTTCTAGGTAGAAGTTTTAGGTTTATTTCTGTTTGAGATTAACATCTCAATGGAAAAATGAGTAAGGCACTGTCCTCCACATCCTCTCCTTAATGTGGGTGCAGCTCATCCAATTGATTAAAAGCCTGAATATAGCAGCAAGGTGAGAGAAGTACTCTTGCCTGTGAGTTGGTACATCAGTCTTTTCTACTGTTAGACTGGAACTGAAAATTCAGCTGTTCTTGGGTCTGAAGTCTGCTGATTTTCAGGCTCGAACTTACTCCCTTGGTTCTCCTGTCTCTTCTAACTTTCCAACTGCAGATATTGGGAGACCTTACCCTCCATAATCATGTAAGCTAATTGCTTCTAATTAATCTTTTAGATATAGAGACATTGCCCTCCAGGATAGCTCTATCTGTGTGGCTACATTTCCTATTGGTTCTGTTCTCTAGAGAGTTCTGATTTATACATCCACATGATCCCATTTTCCATAAACTGTAAGTGGAATATGCCATGGATAAATTCATTTTACCATAAAAGCTGACAAAGTCCCTCCACAACTATAGATTTTAGACCTGCTGGCCTTCTCACCCTAACTCCTGACTGCCAATACAGTCAATTGAATGCTGTGGCCACATTGTGTTCCTCAGGACTGAGCCTACAGTGGGAAACTTTTATGGGAGGCATAGGAGGCATAGGCATAGTCGGGAGCCAAAGAGGTAAACTAGAGGAAGTTCAAATAGTCAAACTAGGATCAAACTTTCAAGTACTGTAGCACATATACTGCCAGGACCTCAGAGTCAAAATCGATGTTAAAGTCACTGACTAGGGAGTTGAACCTGAATTAGAGGACCAGAAGATCAGGAAAAACAGGGCCATGAATCGTCAGCCAATTTTCCTTTGAGCTCGGGGTGGAGTCAGTGGCTCACTTTTATGAACTAGAGCATGCACAGTTGACTTGAAGGTACAGCAGGTATTTACAATCTCATCACTGTTTCCATGTGCATCTTTCTGAATAGCAGTATGTTTTTACATTATTGCATAAACATCTCCTATGTCAGCCATTTATGTTCCAATGGATGCTCAGTGACAATTTCCAAAAGAGGCTTTCAGAAATGCAGAGCAATTTAATATGGAAAAAAGATGAAGCGTTAGCTCAGAGTCGGCCTCCACAAACTTCTTTCTTCGATCTCATGCTGAGACTCAACAGTGTGGGGAATGTACAGTGGAGAAAGACACTAGATTAGACTCTCAGCTCTGCAATATTTTAGCTATACCTTTTGCTTTTCGAGCTTTGGCTATTTAATCCGTGAAATGAAAATGTCAATGCCTACCTTATAGGTCATGTGAGGATTCAAGATAACATGGATAAAATGCCTGGCACATACCTTTCTTCCTGTTCTTTCTTTAGCCTTCTGGGAAGGATGACATGCTAAGACAGATCCTAATCCAGTTAGAAGATCTTCCACAAGCACTCAGGGATCACTTTATGTATATAGTGATAGTTCTGATAGCATTTGATGTACTCCCTGTCTCTTATCTATGCCTATTGGACCAAAATTTCCCAGAACATTAAATAAACCAAGGAATCTTCTGATATCACAAAGCTATAAATTTGGTATATTTTACCCAACAGACAGAAACTTTATCACCTATAGAAGGAAAAAGATAAATGGGTGATTGCAGTTATACACTGAGAATGCCAATAAGCAAGATGTTTTCATTTTGACTGCTATGGCTTTCTAGGTGTTGGCATTTACTGTCCCACACTGCAGCAAAACATATTTTACACAGTTCACAAATTGTGAAAGAGTCACAGGAACCCATCTGTTACGGTTTATACCTAGATGTCCCCCCCAAAGCCTCGTGCACTCATAGGTGGGGCTTCGGGAGGTGACTGGATCATGGGGCTGTGATACTTGTCAGCAGGTCAGTGCACTGATAAGTTTATAGCTAAATGTGATGTTGGGAGGTGAAGCCTGGTTGGAGGAGGCAGGTCACTATAGGTGTGGCCTGGAAGTGTGTCTCTCCTTTGATTTCTCTCTGCTTCCTACCACCATGCCATGAACTCTTTTCCTCTGCCATGCTGCCTTGCCTTGCAGCCAGCCCACTAAAACCTCTGAGCCAAAATAAACCTCTCTTTCTGCATGTAGTAGGTGTCAGGTATTGTGCATCAGCAAAGAAGAAATTAACTAAAATTCCATCCTAAAACTCTTTACTTTTTGTCAATGAAGAAGAATCAGTCAGGGTGAGGACCTTCCTACTGGTAACTCTTTTGTTCACTGTGCTTTCTTGAATAAAGTGATGGAAGATCACATAAGACTTGTTATAATTCTGGTGCACCCCTTCCATAGAGCAGAATAAATCAGAAATAGTGTTCTATCCCAGGCTCATTCAGGGTGGAAAAAAAAATCCAGAGACCGTCTCAACCCAGGACTTCAGAAATACATATAATCTGCTTTCTTTTGACTTGGTCATTCTAGTAGAATCCAGGCCTTCTCACAGGGTAGGCAAGTGCTCTATGACTGAGCTAGACCTCCAGCCCTCTTGTTCATTACTGAAGCAGTGACTGAGCTTTTGCATCCTTGTATTTACCTTGCTTGGTTGGAAGTTTCTCTTCCTTACAATAGCTTGTATTTATGACTAAACACTCAGTTCCATTTCCTGCTTCATAAACTAGATTTTCATCCACTTCTATTTTTATGATATCACTTTTCTGCTTCCCATCCCACTTCTCTTTTCCCTCAGGATTGGTCTTGATATTTTAGCTTTGCATTTCAATCTCAGTTCTGACAGTAGTAATCAGCAGAGAAAGAACTCAATTATTCAGTACCTTAAAATATTTGGCACTATGGTGAACTCAGAAGGAAATAAAAGTGTTCAAAAAAAATGGTACCTAAGAGATGATAGAGGAATGGGAAATATTATATCCTTGTGGTTGAAAAGTAAAATATAAGCTTAAAAGTTGTTGGTGGCAATAGTCTAAAATCTGTAAGATGGGAGTAGTTTCTCATGACAGAAAATAATGTTCCAAATAAAATTAATTTAGCAAACATTTATTGATTAACTATATGTAAAAACTAAGTAAGTGCTGAGGGAAGAGCAAAGCTAAGTAAGATGTGGCCTGCATGCTCGAGAGCTGGCAGTCTGTAACTGAAACAGTCATCCAATGCCTTCCATTCTAGACCAGTCACATATTTAATTTAAAATAGCTGCATTTTAAAAAGTAAAAACATGTGTACATTAATTTTAATGATATTTAAGTATTATTATGTCATCAATATAAAAATTACTGCAATATTTTTCATTCTTTTTGTCATACTGTCTTGGAAATCTGGTGTGTGCTATATTCTTGTAGCACACCATAATGCAGACACTAAATTTTCATTAGATCCACTTGATTTGTAGTTAAATTTCATAAAATTTACAGTTGAAGAAATAGATTTACCTACCCAAATTATCCCAAACATACTTAAAAGTTTTCCAGTAATAGACACGATAGCACATTCTTTTAAAATTTGTATGCACATGAACTAAATTGTTCATCCTTTGAGAAGAACTGCTTTCACTTTGAAGTAAATGCATTTCATGTTCAGAATGATGTTTGTCAAGTTTAGTAAATTCACTAACTCTTATACATTAGCATCACATGAAAAGGGTATTATATAGAGAGCAACTCTAAATTAATAAATATTGACAAACTATTTTTAAATTTTTCCTGTACTATTTGCAGCTAATTTATACAACACAGCAGTAAATTTATATAACACTGCCAAAGCATACAATTTTGCGTCTTAATTCATGTTAGGTAAAAATGTAAAAATCATCATCATTTTTATTATGAGAAGGGTCAATTTCAACAGAAATACCTGACTAGCTTAGTGTTACTCAAGTTTTTCTTCTGTTTAGAACTTCCAATTTAGTCACCTATGTAAGAAGTGTGTTAACAGTGAGAAATCATAGACAACAGAGGTCTTTTTTTTGTTTTTTTTTTTTTGAGACAGGGTCTTATTAGATAGTCCTGTCTGACCTCAAATTTGTGGCAATCCTCTTGCCTTAGCCTCCTCAGCCCTGGGGTTACAGATGTGCACCACCATATCTGAAGGTCATTTTTTTCTTTGATGAATGAATGTTTCAGCACACATGCATTGTGTTTTAAAATACTGTAGTTAATAGTATAAATCTTTGCAAAACTCTTCTATTAGTCAGCCAACATTCATGGCAGAAAACATAAGATCATTAAATTTATTGTTTCTTACATCTTTCAACAGTTCCATAAACCAGCAGTGATTCATATGCATTCACACATGTATTCTGAAGAAACGTAAGTGTACCCATAACACTTTTCAAACAGTTTGCCTCTGAAAATTCAGCACAAATATTTTTAAACATTTGTCATACAGAGTCACAGAGCATGTTTCTTTTTTTTTTTTTTTTTTTTTTTTTCAGCACCAAGGATTGAACTCATGACCTTGAGCTTACCAGGCAGGTGCTTAGGCCACTGAACTAGATCCCCGGCCCCACAAGTAAATGTTTTTATTTAGCAAATTTTCAAATTTTGAGATAATTAACCTTTGACACCCTAGGGAAGGTCTTATATTGTATGGAAAAATGGTTGGTGGTTTAATAACTAAAGGTATTTTCCTATTTGTAAAATTCTTTTTTTAAGTCTTTTCCTCAAAAAATTTTAACATACTTTTCATAACAAATAATTTCTTATACCTTTAGAGAGAGAGGGAAGGAGAGACAGAGAAAGAGCATCTAAGTTGTTTTATAACTAGCCAATGTTACCAGCTCAAGTCTTATTAAAAACAATTTTAAAATTTTTTGGTAATTTAACTATGAAAATTTTAAGCAATTATTTAATGGCTCCTTTTCTGATTACTGACCAAATTTACTATTACTTTGTCTTAGTTACTTTTGTTATTGCTGGGACAAAATACCCAACACTGCAAGTTAAAAGAATAAAGGTTTATTTAGCTCACAGTTTGTAGAGGTTTCAGTTTATAGTTGGTTGACTCCAGGGCAAGGTGGCATGGCAGAGGGGCATTGCAGAGGAGAAACAGTTCATGGCATGAAGAAGACAGCAAAAGTAAGTGATAAGCGACATACCTCTGTCTGTCTTTATATCTTATCCAGGTTACCCACCAATGGGGCAAGTAGCACTCACATCCTTAATCCCAGCATTGCACCATGAATCAATCCCAGTCATCCAGCCACCTCTAAAAAGCCCCATTTATGACCGTATGCGGCTTTGGGAGGCCATCAAGACACAAGCTATAAATATACTTGCTGAAAATGTCCATGTTATTATATTGTTTTTACATAACACATAGCTTCCTTGCTCTGTACAGTAAAATGCAATTCGGTGTGAAATTTGCAACATACCTTCTTCCAGTCCTTTTTTTCCTTACTCTTCTGGTCATGAAACTAGCTTCTTCATTTCCAACTGATTCTGCAGCAATATTGTGTTTTCAATATTATTTTCAAATTTTAAAAAACTGACTGTACTCATTTTTGGCCTAAAAATGTAATTGCATTATAATAATATGTATTTCAATTTAGTTACCAGTTATGGTTTATGTAGATACCTTATAATTTATGCTGCCTGCATAAAATATTCAAATAAATGCATTACAATGTTTTAGAAAAACAACCATTTAACTGAATTAGTAAATTAGCACTAGAGCAGTGATGTGTTGATGTATAATGCTAGAAAATGATACACGTCTGACACATATACAATAACATCTGAAATGATGCAATGATCAAAGTGAAATACAACCCTACTATAATGAAGCTACATTTAATGGAGAAATATTTAATACTGCTGCATTTTTAAATTTAAAATTAATTAAAATTAGGACTGGAGATGTAGCTCAGTGGTACAGTCCTTGCCTTGTATAAGCACTAGAAAAATAATAAGAATAAAAAATAAAATTGCTTAAAATTAAGTGAAATAAAATGTTCAGTTTCTCATAGTAACAGGCATATTTCAAGTGCGTGTCAACCACATGTGGCTACAAGGAAGGCAATTTTTGGTCCATTCTCTATTCTCCTCTTCTTTCTATCATCACTTCTCCTTTTGTCAAAGGATAAAGAACTGCTAATCCAGATGGGTTACAGATCACTGAATGGACCACATTTCCTGGTGGTTGTTGCTTCTCCCTCTCCATGCCATATAGATGGGTGAATAAACTGAAAAGAGTCTGTTTCCATGGATCAGGCCTGGAGTCTACTCTCTTTCTCTTCTATTTCCTTTTTGTTTACAACAAAGGAACTGTCTCCCCACAGTTAGTTGGACACTGTTCTTTCTTTTCCATACCTTCCTCTTATCACCTAAGAGGGCTGTTTGAAATATGATCTACCATTTTACACTATCTCCTGGCTTCCTCATTCATACACTGAAATAAAAACCTTGGTTGGCTTGGTCCCCAGTGACATACCACTGGATGGAAAGTGTCAAGTTCCCAAAATCTGGATGTCTAGGGAAGAAAAGATATCCAATGACTTGTAGGTTAAGCTGCATGTAACTACTGAGGTTTACCAGGGCACGGCATTAAAGACATGTGAGTATTTAATCAGGACTATGAGATGCAAGTGAGAAAATCTAGTGGAAAGTACATTAGTGAGGTGGCAAAGAGAAGAGACTTACTAGCTTATATAATAAGCTAAGTAAAAGACAGGAATGTGGCTACTCTTGGCATTGACTAGAACTGGATTAATTTGCTTTCCAGGTTCTTTTGCCTCTGCCTTCCTTACCCTTCTGCATCCTCCTGCCTCTATAAGGCAGGAGTCATGGGCACTAGCACCTTTCAGCTTCAGTTCTAGAGAACAGAGAATCTCTTTTCTAAATTTCTATTTGAAAATTTCCAAAGGGTCCTGAATAACTTAATTTATATAATTTATCCACCCATAGCAGACTTAGGAAAGGAAACAAAATAGTTCCTAAGAAGTAGAGGATGCAGTTAGCAGAAAAGAAGGGTGCTTAAGAAACAAAACATCCAACACTATTCCAACTAATAAGTCTTTTTTTTTTTTTTGAATGACTCCGTTCCCTCTGTTAGTGAAGTTACTCCATTAGCTTCATGAAGGCAAGGTGGTTGGACCTAGTTAAGATTTCTAGAATTTTTAGAATTTTCACTTCTGAAGTAAAAATTAATATTTTATCTACACTTCTGGTATAAGTCAAGAAATGAGCACAGACTTTAGAATGCTTGAGATGCTTAAAAATGCTTATTGATGCATACTCTCGATGCACATAAAAGTCATATAATCTGAAAATTTGATTAATTGGGAATCTTTTTTCAATCTACATATTTATTGTGAATATTAATTTTATAGAATATTGGGTTTTAAGTCTTCAATTTTATAAAACAAACACTATTAGACCTAAAATGAGACACAGGCTCCAACACATTAATAGCAGGAAATTTCAACACCCAACTTTCACCAAGGATTGATCATATGGACAAAAAATTATTACAGAAACATGAAATTTAAATTACACCATAGATCGAAAGAACTTAGCCATTTACCAAACATTTCATCTAAGAGCTACAAATATAGTCTTTTCATAAGAACGAGGAATTTTCTTTAGAACAGACCATCTTCTCTGAGTAACCACTTAAAAGATAACAATACACAATGTATTCACTATTCTTATTCTCCTGTTATCTTGTTATGAATCTTTTTTCCTTTTTTCCCATAAAATAAAAAAATAAATAAGTAAATAAAAATATTTTTAAAAGAATAGATCATTTTAAGTCAGAAAACATACCTTAACAAATTCAAAATATTGAAACCATATCCTGTATCTTTTCTGACCACAGTGGAATGGAACTAAGTGTAAATAGCAAGAAAAGCTTTAGAAATTATACAGCTGGGCATGTTGGTGCATGCTGGTAATCCCAGTACTCTGGTCAGCTGAGGTAAAACTGCAAATTCAAGACTAACCTGGGCAACCTAATAACTTAGCAAAAGTCTATTTCAAAGTAAAAAGTAGCAGCTGGATGTAGTGGTGCACACCTTTAACACCAGTACTTGGTAGGCTGAGGCAGGAGGATCACTGCAAGTTCAAGACCAGCCTTAACTACATAGTGAGACCTTGTCTCAAAAACTTAAAAAAAAGTTGTCAGAGAGATGGAGATGTAGCCCAGTACACAGGCCTTTGGGGGAAAAAAATCATACACACAAATACATGGAGACTGGAAAAAAAACCAAAGATCTGCTATGAACATTGTGAATAGTGAAACACTGAGAAACTCAGAGAGAATTTTTTAACAAAGATGAGAGAAAAATAAATGAAATTGGGTATAAAAAATATGAAAGATCAGTGAAACAAAGTAATAAAGATAAAACTGAGATACATTTATCTAGACTAATTATAAATAAAAGTAAACAAAAGACCTCCAAATAAACAAAATTAGAATTGAAAAAGGAGATATTACAATGGACATCAGAGAAATATGAAAGGTCGATAGGAATTATTTTGAAAAAACTGTATGTTAACATACTGAAAAATCTAGAATGGACAAATTTCTGAACACTATGACATGTCAAAATTGAACCACAAGGAAATGAAACACATGAATAGACCTATAACAAGTAATGTGATGAAATCAGTAATAAAAGTCTTCCAACAAAGAAAAGCCCAGGATCAAATGGATTCTCACTGAATTTTCCAAATTTTAAACAAGAACTTATGACAGTTCTTCTCAAACTATTCCACAGAATTGAGAAAAAACTCTTCCAAACTCAGTGCATGAGGCCAACATTACTGTGTTACCAAAACCCAATGACACAAAAACAACAAAAGTATACACAATATCCTTGATAAATGTGGACACAAAATCCTCAAAAAAGGTAGCAAAACAAATTCAATGTCACATCTACCAAACCATATGCCACAATCAAGGGATGCAAGAATGGTTTAACATATTCAAGTCAATAAACATAATGAATTACATGACGAAATCAAGAATAAAAAGTCAGGATTATTTCAATAGACACAGAGAAAGCACTGGATAAAATTCAACATTCCCTTCATGAGAAAAGCACTGAATAAATTAGGTATGGAATGATTATACTCCAACACAATAAAGACTATACATGAAGATCCCACAACCCATTATGCCAAGTATGGAGAAACTGAAAGCATTTCTTCTAAGAACAGGAACAAAATGAGGGTGGCTATTCTCTTCTCTCTTGTCCAATGCATTATTAGTAAAAACTTTAGCCAGAATAATTACACAAGAGAAAGGAATAAAGAGCACACAAATAGGAAGGACCTGAAGTTGAATTATCCCTGTTCACAGATGATAGCTTTCTATGTAGAGAAAAACCTAAAGACTCCATCAAAAGATTACTAGAACTGATAAAGAAAATTGATAAAGTAGCAGGAGATGAAATCAATATACAAAAATCAGTTGCTTTTCTATACACCAATAAAAGGAATCATACAAAACTACAAAAGAACTACAAAACTATAAAAGAAAGAAAGATATAGAAATAAACTTAAGGGAAAGATCTCTACAATGAATATACAAGACATTGATGAAAGAAAATAAACATACTAAAAACTGGAAAAAGCTTCAACATCCATGGGTTTAAAGAATTACTATTGTTCAATTGTTCATACAACTCAAAACAATTATGGATTCAATACAATGTCCATTAAAATATCAATGAAACTCTTTATAGAACTAGAAGAAAAAAAATCCTAATATTCTTAACAATTAAGAATACCCAAAGCAAAAGGAGTAATGCAAGAAACATCACAATACTTGATTTCAAGATATACAGCAGAGTCATAGTAACCAAAACAACACTGTACTGGCATTAAAAACAAACACAGAGACCAATGGAACGGAATAGAGAACCCAGATACAAACCCACATATTCTCGTGGGTTTCTTGACAAATGTGCCCAAAACACATATTGCAGAAAGATGCAGGGAAGACTGGGTATCTACACGTGACATGAGTGCACAGCTATGCACAAATATACTAGTTAGAGTTAGCAGAGTAGAAGAATTCTCAGGACAGCATGAAGTAAGAAATAAGCACATTAGAAAGTAGAGAAAGAAAATACAAGGAAGGAAGAGAAGCATAGATAGATAGAATCCTCCAGAAGCCAAAGGAAGGGGAGACTCTTAAGCAGAATGGAATAATGTAAACTGTCAAATGTAGCAGAGAAATAGAGTAGAATGTTGATCTCAAAGTCTGCATTGGCTTTGATGACATCTGATTTCACATTCTAACTAACAATGATTTTTATTTAGCAGTTTGTGTGTAATCTTAGAGCAGTTTCAGTGGAAAATGAGGGCAAAATCTACTGCAGTGGATTTGCTGACAAAGAAATTATACTTTGCTCTCCAGGCCTGGGATAAAAAAGATAGAAAGAAGGTCAGTGGGTAGTGACATGAGGAATAGATTAAAGAATTTTTTTAAAGAAGAAATATTAGTAAGTAGAGAGGATGCAGCAGGGAAGGTAGAAGAATGAAAGATAACAGGTCTGAAACAGAGAAAGATCTCCAGAGACTGACAAGGATGGGATACAAGGGCCCAGATGAAAGGAAAGGGTAGATAGATCTCATATATGTGGGACAGCTCAACCTTTAAGGATGTAAGAAAAGACAGGTTAGGTAAGATTGTCAGTGTCCAAGGTATTGCACAAGGCCTTATTAAAGTTTGCCAAATGATAAAAGATAAAAACATTTCTGAGAGGATTTCTGCATACTTCACAATTTTACATCCAGCTAATTTTGGGAAAGAACTGTAACAGTCAATCGTGATGTTAACTTGAAGAGATTAAGAAATGTCTACTGGATTAGTAGAGCACAGTTCTGGATGTGTCTGAATGATTCACAGGCAAGCTGAAAATTGAGGAGGGAAGACACATCCTGGATGTGGGTGGCACTAACCAATAGGCTTGCAGCCTGGATGGAATAAAAAGGGAAAGAAAAAGGAAGTCTTCAGAGGAGCTCCAGTCTTTACCATTGCCTTTGGATATTCATCTCTAGTTCCTTCAGGCTTCCAGACTCTTCAGCCTTCCAACACAGACTCTTTGGCTTCTCAACAAGGACTCAAGACTCTACAGTTAGCTTCAGGCCTTCAAGTTCCAACTGGATCCTCAGACTCTCCAGCGTGCACATGACCATTTTGCATTCTTCTACTCCTGACGCCATAGGTGGCCACCGTAAGCCTACTTAGTAAATTCTTTATATATTATATATATTTTATATTAAATCCGTTCCTCTAATAAACTAAATGATACAGGGATAAAAATTTAGTCATACATGTGAATAAAAAAAAACAATTCCAAGTGACTACTTGGGAAGGAAACAGGAACAGGCAGTGTTAATTTGTTAATAATACCATGAAGAAGGTGACAGAAGGTGGGGTAAGTAATAGTATGGCTAAGGCAAACTGAGGAAAGTGGTCTTTTGAGCCACACAAACTTGGGAGATAGGAATATTTAAAGTCCACATACAATCTTGGACCTCAAGCAGATTTCTTAACCTTTCCTGAGCCTGAGTTGCTTCTAAAAATAGGGTAAATATTGCTTGCCTCCTTGGATTCAGACTGAGAACTGGAGATAACCTATTTTATACAGCATAAAACTCTACTTTTTCTCACCTTATCTTCTCTCACTTCCAGGAAACATCACCTGGAAGCATTTGTTGATTACACTGAAGAGATCTTCATTAAGACATGTGATAAGAGGAATTTGTGAAAGAAGTATTCCATGTATAGATTGTGTCCTTTATTAAAAAACAATAAAAATTAATAAAATGAGACTTCTTAAGAAGAAAAAAAAAACTTGCAGCTTGTGACTATATAAGAGAGCAGTAGAAAACATAGAAACATCTTTAAACATTGGTAAGTTCTTCTAAAGAAAGAAAGGAATGTTGTTCACAAGAAAAATATTGCAAAGTGAGAAAAGAAAAAGGGGACTCACTTTTCTTGTATGAGTCAATGTTGGCTTTTACATTACTTCCTCACAGTAAAGTAAAATGAAAGATGGATTCATGCCAACATTATCAAAACAGCATAGCTCTGGAGTAAAAATTGGAGATAGGTGGTCCTGGGTTTGTATATTAACTCTGTCTCAATATAGTTGGGTGACCCTGCACAAGAGACAAATTCCTTGAATCCCAGTATATTCATTTCCTACAGTTGCCATAAAGAAGTACCAAAAACTCAGTCACTTAAAATAACAGAAATTTATTGTTTCACAATTCTGGGGGCCAGAATCCAAAATCAAGATGATGCCAATGGAAAGCTCTTCTGGACACTCTTGACAGAACATTTTTCTATGCTTTTTCAATAATTTCTGGTAGCTCCAGGTGAACCTTGGCTTACAGATATGTCACTTTAATCTTCTATTTTTACATGGCTTTCTTCCTGTGTCTGTGTCTTCACATGGCTGTCCTGTGACAAAAACACCAGTTATGTTGGAGTCCACCCTATTCCAGAAGTACTTCATTTCATTTTAAATAATGACATCTGCAATGACACTGTTTCCAAGTAAGGTCATATTCTGAGGTACTGATGGTTATGACTTCAACATACCATTTTTGGAGGTATAGAATTCAACCTGTAACATTCAATATCTTTACCCTTAAGGTGAGAATAAAAGTTATCTTTCTTGCAGGGTTTATGAAAACTCTGTGTGAACATATGAAAAAACACCTAGCATAATATCTGACACAACTGTGATATGTTGTGTCATATCACAGATACGTCAGATATATGTTCCATATAAATGTGGAAAATGAAGAGGAATAAAAGTCAGTCAAACAAATGATATTTTGGTCACTACTACTTGATTCCCTGTGAGTTATGTCAAGAACTCCTGGTGGAGAGATCTTACAAGGTTCTGTTTAATATTGCATTCATGGATGACATTGATTCAACATTTACTTAACACCTATAAGATCTTGGCATTACAGAGGTACAGATGAGGAGGGGTGTGAGGCCACCTCCTTGGTTTCCTGAGGGGGTCTGTAGTCCAACCTCTCCATCCCACGTGGCACTAACATCTAGAAATCATAGAAAACTATGGCCCATGGGCCAACTCTGGGCCATTGTCTGTTTGTAAAGTTAAATTTTTTTGGACAGATAGTCATGCTTATTTGTTTATATTGTCTCCATAATTAATTTTGCATTATCATGATAGAATTGAGTAGTTATAACAGAGATTATATGGCCCATAAATATGCACTATTCTGGTCTATTACAGAAAAAGTTGAGTGAACACATTTTCTTTTTGAAGCTTTAGACCACTACCTCAAATATCTATTTCAGATATTCTTCCAAAACTTCCTTTACCACTTCAGTTTGGCACTTGTTAACTCTTCATATTCGTCTCCAACCCACATTTCCAAAGTCCACAAAGCGAGCTACTTTGAGGAAGTTTTAGCGTGACCAACTAAGTCCAGTGCAATGACTCTCAAAGTACAGACCTTGACTGACGATCTTCTCAGGCCACTAGCCCCTGATTCTCAGAATTTTAAGTACACTACACTGACAGATTAGGTGCTCTCTGACAATTTTGAGTTTTTTCTTTCTTTTAGGCTCAAAACCTTGGAGTTGCTATTCATTTAGTCACTCAGCAAATGATCAAATAATCTGCAGTGCGGCAAAAGAAAGACAATACCTGATAATATTTTCCTTGCCTTTAAAGAGCCTATAATCGGGAATGGCAAAAAAGTCTTCACATAAATGAGAATCACTAATGGCAGAATGTTTAATTTATAACTCTTGTCTTGCCTTCTTCCAAAGCATTCTCTGAAATGACCTCAGAGTGATCTTCATAAAACTTAGGTCTGATTATGCCACCTTCCTGCTTTAAAAACTTCAAGTGTGAACCTCTTCCTCCCCTTAACCCCACCATCCCCTCTCTCCTTCTTCAGTAATGCTACTTTCTCTCGTTGGAACACCGTATCCTACCCTCAGCACTCACCCTGCTCAGCTAATTTCCTCATTTTTCTGGTGCCAAGTCCCTCCAGGAAACATCAGCTGACCTACTAGTCAAGTTAGATTGCTTGCTACTTACTAGCAGGGCCTCCTGTATGGAACACGCTCTCCTTTACTTATCTTCAGTTGCGGCACTGAAGTTGGGAAGCGCAGGGATGAGTTTGTTTCAATGCTTCTGCTCCCCATTTGAGGCTAGGTGCTAGCCATCAATAGGCAGTCCACGTAAGCAAGAACGAAGAGCTCAGTTTCAGCTCCAGGAGCCCATTTTCCTTTGAAGTGGGCTAGCGGCTGCACCTTGTTTGTAGGGGGTGACTATCGATGATGGGCGGGGCTAGAGAGCAAGACGTAAAGAAGATTCGAAGCCTGGTTGGCTGGGAGCCTTATCTGTCAGGACTAGGAGGCGGGGCCGGGAAGTGCGTGCTTGCCTGCTTTCCCTGGCAGGGCGGGCAGAATAAAACTGTTGCTAGGCAACACGGTGCAAGCCTCTGGGCCTGCGCGGTTGTGTGGCAGCCTGGGCGGCGCCTGAAGCACGAGCAAGTAGCGCCCTCAGCCGGTGGCTCGGCACCGCCGTGGGTCTCCGGCAGCCGCAGGCAGCCTTAGGAGAGAGCCGGACACCGCCCCGCGAAAGGCAGCGCGGGAGATCATGCCTGGCAGGACCTGGAGGCGGGCGGCAAGTGGTCCGCGCAGATGCTGCTCTATCCCCGGGAATTTGAGGTTGCTTTACGTTCCCTAGGCAGTGCGTTCAGGCAGGTACCGGATAGGATGCTCATTAAGTAGCAAAATTGATGGAGTCGGTGCAGGGATGGGAGGAAGGGTACAGAAGCGGAGAGAATAAAGCCTTTCAGAAGCCAGGGCGCCATGTTTCCCCGGAACTTTTAACTTGGCTTTTCCCGCGCTCCTCCTCAGCCGCAGTCCTCACAGTCTTGACGCACTCGGATGATAGTGGCCGCCTAAATAGCTTGGAAGCCTAACGGCAACCAGAGTTGAGTTTATAATTTCCTCCCGAAAGTTTGAACTGGAGACTTTTTCCCCTTCGCAGAGGCATGAATACTGTTATTGCTAAATTCATTGTATATAAGAGCAGAAGTTGGAGAAAGATTTGGATAGGCACCTGCCAATGTACTCAGTATTTTTTTTTCCTTTCAAGTAATGATCCCTGCCTTTTCCTGCCTTGAATATTTTACTTCGGAAGCTTGTAAAAATTGTTTTAAATTCTCAAAATAAATCTGTGAGAAGAGTCACCACATCCGCAGTGGAAAGCTGGAGAAAGCAGAAGGAATAGAGTGTACCTTTGAGTAAAGTACGTGTGGCTAAAATAATTAAAAGTATGTAGGTGGATAGAAACTGAGCAGCCCTTTTCATAGGAGCTGAAACCAGAACTGCAGGAAAAACCATCTGCTACCTCCTCTTTGTTCACCTCTTCAGAATTATCTGATTATTCATGCTACCTTCTAATCAGGTTAAGTTAGTTTCCACAGACACGTTTTGCTTTCTTATATCTCTTTGTTCTGTGCCTGCTATTCCTTCACCTTCTGTTTTTCCTTCAGAATTCAGGCAATCTTTTCTCTGAGTATAGGTCTTTCATCTGTACTACCACAGTGCTCTGTGATGTTTAACTTTGGTGGCGCTTTCAACACTGTAATACAATTTTCTGTTTACTTGTTTCTTACCAAGTCGTTGGCACAGTGTCTTTATCTCAATGCTCATATTTCTAACTCAGTACCATTGCATATCTGTAAATGTTAGCTCTGAGATAGATGACAGATGGACATATGTGTGGTTAAGGAGATAACTAGAAAGAGGGACATATAAGTGAGAGGGGAGGCTGGGCATATTAATAGATGGTTGTTAGAACTCAAGTTGGGAAGATGAGTAAATGGAGAAATAACGTTTATTTGGCGAGTGAATCTTGATGAGGACTCTTGTTAGGAAACATAATATGAGCTCACAGAAGTTGATGAGAAGGGTTGGGGGATAGTTGAAAATGCATCAGTAAAACCATTCTTTCTTTTGGAAAAATATGGACAAAACCTGTACTAAAGTTAATGAATGCCACTTAGCAAGGAGAAAAATTGTCTAAAATTTTGTCTTCATTGACTAAACTAATTTACTTCTGTGCTTATTCCCAGAAAACAACCACCTTAATAACAACAAATCTTCTTCTGTAAAAGAATGACTTCAGACAAATTAAACTTAGCTGAGTCCATTTGAGCAAAGAACAATTCATTAATAAGGTAGCACTCGAAACTAGAAGAGATTCAGAGGTCTGTCCAGTGTTGTGACCAGTGAACTTTAAAGGCTGAACATGGAAGCAGAGTAGAGAATTCACCTAACTGGTTGTTATGGTTTGTGTCTAGATGTACCCCTAAAGCCTCATTCAGTTTCAGATGGGACTTTTGCAGAGATAGCTGAATCTAGTGTGTGATTGATTCATAGTACAATGCTGAGATTAAGGGTGTGAGTGTTACACCTGCCCTAGGGTGTGTAGCCTGTATACAATATAAGGGACAGAAACAGGCTTGTCCCCTCTCTCTCCTTGCTTGTTCTTTTTGCCGATTTCTGCTGCTGTGAACTGTTACCTCTCTGCCATGTGCTACTTTGCCTGCCTTGGAATCTGCCAATAATGGACTGAAACCTCTACAAACTGTGAAGTAAATAAACTTTTCGTCCTTTAACTTGTGGATGTTAGGTATTTTTTCTCAGCAAAGACATTGATACAGTGAAGCATTTGCTTTATTTGGCCTTGGTCTAATGAATTCACTGTCTGGTATTCACTGAAACTTGGTTTTTTGTGATTGCTGAAGCCAGCTGTTCACTACAAATATATATCCTAAATTCAGTGTTGGTTTGCTTATGTACTAAGTTAGGTTGCAGTTTGTTCCATGGAAAGTCTAGGGCGGGTAGCTTGCATGCAGTGTAAGAGAGGGAATGAGGCTTGCTTCCCTCTTTTTGCTCTTGTTGCTTTTGCTGTCTCTGCCACCATGAATAGTTGCCCCTCTACTGTGTGCCATTTTGCTTTGGAGCCAGCAGATTAAGGACTGAATCCTCAACAAATTTTGACATTTCCCTCTTTGAGTGTCAGGTATTTTGTCCCAGCAATGAGAGAAAAATAACTAAGACAGATTACTGATGTTTTAGTATGATCTCCCTTCTGGGGAATAGAAGAATTAAGAACAATTATAAACAATCTGGAGTGGCAACCCTGCCAGCTGGGGAAAAAGGAAGCTATGCAGCCCACTGTGTACCAGCAGAGGCCCTGATGGCCAGGGCAAAACAGGCAGGAAGCTATGCAAACCCCCATGTTCCAGCAGTGGCCCTGCCTGCTGGGAAGAAACAAGAAGGAAGATGCACAGCCCCCTATGAGCCATATGTGGTCCTGCTGGCTGGGAAGAAACAGGAAGGTAGGCACACAGCCCCCTGTGTGCTAGCAGCAGCCCTGCTAGCCAGGGAGAAACAGGTAGGAAGCTGTGCAGTTCCCTGTGTGCTAGCAGTGACCCTGCCAGCTGGTGAGAAACAGGAAGGAGGCCACACTCCGCCCCCCCCCCCCCCAAGCACCAGTGAGACAGCCAGTGCATGGTCTGGGAGAGAAACACGCCACCCCCACTCTATCACAAGCAACTGTCTGATTCAGAGGAGCACAGGCTGAGGTGATAACAATTGAAGTAAAGAAACAACCTAATGTTTATATTATTTGATTGATTAACTTTGGAAATCTAAAGCCAGTAGTCTGAGCAACTATTTAGAGGATAACAATATGCAATATAGTAACTACTGTGGATTTCCTACTGTCTTATCACTGTTTTGTTTTGTTTCTTTTTATTCTATTTTAGTCCCTTTAAAATAAAAAAATCTATAAAATTATTAACTTTCTGTATGTTCTCTAAAGTTTCCTGTTTCAGTTTTACATTACTATAGCAAATACCTGAAATCAATCAGTGTAATAGAAGATCTTATAAAGAGAAAGTGCTTATTTTGGCTCATAGTTTCAGAGGCTTCATTCCCTGGTCAGTTGACCCCATTGCTTTTGGGCCCGTGAAGCAGTGCATCATGGTGGAATGGTGTCATACAGACAGGTGCTCTCCTTCTGACATCCAGGAACCAAATAGAAAGAGGTCAGGATCCCAATATCCCTTTAAAGGCATGCACCCATATGACCAAAAGACTTCTAACTAAGCCCCACCTCTTAAAAGTTTCCGCCACCTCCCACCAGTGCCATGGGCTGGAGAACAGCCATTTGATACATAGGCCTTTGAGGGATATTCCAGATCTAAACCATAACAGTTCCTTTCACCATAATTGGTTTTCCTCTTCTTCTCTGGGTACAGTACTTTCTTGGTTTCCTGTAGTGACATTCCTTAGACTTACTATATGCAAAAGTTAGTTTAGACACAAGTTAGTGGACAGGTTATTATAAGCCTGCAGTAAGGGGCCAAAAATTCTTTTGTAGAAGTTGCTCTGTAATTAAATTATTGCCCCCAGTCCTTACTTATCTTCATCTCTTTGATTGTAAATTAACTGTATCCCCAGCATTTATTGTAGTATAAAAATATGTTTATTTTGTAATTAGAAATAGATTCAGCTGGAGTTATGACTTCTCTTTAGATATCATTATTTATAAAGTGGATTTCTTTCTTGTATCTCCTGAAGACAAATTGAGACTTATGAGTACATTCGCCTAACTCTAGAAATTGATGCTAATTCTAATGAAAGCATTTCTAATAACTACAGCAGTAAGATGGTAAAATGGAATACCTAATGCATACATGAGACCTTCCTCATTCAAATGACTTCAAGCATAAAGGAACAGGTTAGATGACCATCTGTATGAGTTTCCCACATCAGGTTTATGATTGGAGAAAATGGTTTCCAAAAGTCTTTTCTTCTGATTTTAAGAATCTAAGCCAGGTGTGGTGGTGCATGCTTATAATCCCAGCACTTGGAAGGCTGAGGCAGGAGGATCATTGCAAGTTTGAGACCAGCCTGGGTTACAAAGTGAGCTCAAGTCCAGCCTGAACTGCATAGTGAGACCCTGTCTCAAAAAGACACATACACACACACACAAAAAAAAGAATCTGTGGCCTGAGAAAGCATTCAATGACTTTTTATCAAAGTATTGACTTGGAGATATTTAAACCTGAGTACTTTAATTCAGACTTTCATTTCTCCAGCCAGTTGTATATATATATATAGCCATCATACCAGATTGGGTGTCAGAATCAAGAGTTTGCAATTGATAGGTATGCTTCTAACTGTCAATAAGCTTGCTCTAGATTTATAAACTCCAATAAAGGTGGACTCTCATCAACCTGTCTCATTCATCAATAAATCACATTCCAGGCACCACTTTGTACATGTAAGACAAGAGTTTCATAATGTTCACAATTTCAGAGAAGGATACAAAGGAACCAGCATTTTGCTAACAAGAAAACCTATATATGTAATTGCAGAATTCTGTAGATGGTCTTAAAGAAGTTCCTTCTTGGGACACGTTCACATTCTATGCTTTATTCAACTTCATATTTTTCTCTCACAAGGTATCATGAAGAATTTATAGCAGAACATCATTATCCTTAGTGACATAATTTTAAGACAGCTAAAATCATATATTATTGTGGCCCTATCTTTCCAATAACAAATAACTTTAAAATTAGCATGCTCTAAGGTCTATGCTAAGAAAATTGAACTTCTTTAAAATTTGACTTCCCATAAAATTTAATGTATCTGTAGTACACATATAATTCATGCAGCTCTGGAGTTGAATTTGTGTTTATTCCACTGAGTCTGTATTAAAATATTTCTTTAGTTGTATTTATTATGCCCATGAGATCTGGTGATTTATTATTAAACTTCTTAGAGTTAATTATGGTTATTGCACCAATCTTCTCTGAAGCAAATTTGGGAATTGTCTTTCTCATCCTTAATTAGGAAGTCAGAGAACACATTTCTGAGGACATGGAAATTGTTTTCCCTTGCTCGATAAGACTGACCCACTAGGTTTATTAAAGAAAAATCTGTCTATACAAGGTTAAAAAAATAAGTATACTGTTAAGATATAAAAGAACATCCTGTTAAATAGTATATCCACTTCTTGGCTTACATTTTTGAGCAGTTTTTTTTTCCTGTGTTGAAAGCATACCTTCTAAAAAATAATAGAGTTGTCTTGCAAGTTGTAAATATTGTATTAGGACTGCCATATGAAAGTAGTACAACTGATGCCTTCAACAATTTATTGCTGTAGAGTTCTTTCTGCAGGCCAGAAGTCTCAGATCCCGATGTTACCAGGGTTGCTTCATCTTGACAGTTACACAGAATCCTCTTTCCTTGGCTCTCAGATGGCCATCTCCTCCCTTTGTCTCTTTACATTGTGTTCCCTCTGTGCATATCTGTCTCCAGGTGAAAATTTATTAAATAGACTGAACGTGTTAACCTTGAAATTCATATGCTGAAACTCTAATCCTGATATGATGATATTTGTTGGTAGGACCTATGGGAGGTAATTAGGTCATCAAAGTGAAGTCTTTGAGATGGAATTAGTGCCTTTTATAAGAAAAGGCCATAGAATAACTTGCTTATTGTCTTTCTGTCATGAGAGAATGTCAAGTCAGCAGGCCACAGCCTGGATGTGGTCCCTCACCAGAACCTAAACATGCTGGTACCCTGATTTTGAACTTTGAAAAATAGCTTCCTTTTGCTTATAAGTCACCCAGGCTATGGTTCTTTGCTAGAGCAGCCTTAACTGGCAAAGATAATGTGTATAAATGGGCTAGCTGTTTTACACTTGCTTTTTTCACTCAACATTTTCTAAACCTACCCATGTAGATACTAATAACTCTATTTCTTTCATTTTAACTCTGTTTAGTATCCCATCATATAAATAAAATACAACTTATCCTTTTACTGACAAGAATTTGAGTTGTTTCCAAATATTTGCTATTCATATATAATATGTATATGTATATCTTTATGGACATTTGAATTTCTTAAGGGAAGTATTTCCTGTTTTATTGATTGTATAGCCCTATCAGTAAAATGTTTAACTCCTTTACCCCAACATTTCTATAGTTATTTATAGAAATGTTCTGTCATACTAATATGTAATACCCATTATAAAATGTATTGTTTTTCTTAAAAGATGAAATAAATAAATACAAAGTTCTACTGTTTTTCTCAATTTGAAATGGTGTAACACACAGGATATAGGAATATTCATCTTTATGTATACTTGTTGGCTACCACAAATTCACAGTGGCTGGTTTTGTGTTTTTCCCTGTGGGATGAAAGGAAGGATTGGAATTGTTGGTGCCACCATCTGGGATTTCCCACTGACTCTTCTAAGCATGGGATCATCTACACCTTCTTAAATCATCACAGCATTATACTCCAGGTCAAGATACTTCTAAACATAAGATTATCTACACCCTCTTGAGTCGAAGTCTTCGAATGAATTGTAATCCTTTTCTAGCCCCACCTATCACTAATAAATAGTGACTGCACTGGGAGTGGAGAGGTCTGATCCAAAGACATTGACTTCCCAGCCATTGAAGGAATACTCGTCTCTGTTTTTTATTTTTCTCGCTGCATTTTAGAGACATACAAGTGGGACTTGGCTGGGTTCCCGATATTGACTATGGGGATTCTTGGACAGGTTCTCGATATATACTACTGTCACATCATCCTCAAATTGCATTAGTATTATCAACACAATAAACATCATTACTATATTACTCTCCAAAGAACTATACAAGTAATTTGCATTCTTTAAAAGTTATTTGAATGGTATAGTGACCTACTGTATATCCTTCACCTGCATTCAACAATTTAATAATATTTTGCTACATTTGCCTTCTTTGTCTTTAGCTTCCTCTGTCCTTCCCTCTTTCCGCACCTTCTCTTCAGACAAGTTTCTTTTATATCATATTTCATCAAACCATTTGAGAGTAAGTTACAGGCATCATGATTTTTCAGTTGTACATATTCCCACACATAACTCCAAAGAACAAAGACATTCTCTTGTGTAACCATAGAAAAATTACTAAATTAAAGAAATTTAACATTGATATAGTACTGTGAAACTCACTAGTATTGCCTATTGAGTCTTTTTAGCAAAATATTTTTTTTCTGACCCAGGATGCACATTGCATTTAGCTGATGTGTCTCTTTAATCTCCTTTAATCTGGAACAGACTTTCTTTCTTTTTCATGACAATGATATATTTGAAAAGCACAGGGTTTGCCTGTGATTTGCACATAATTTCACTGAGTTACCCATTTTTGTCAGGAATACTACAGAAGTGATGTTGTACCTGTCTCAGTGAATCACATCAGGAAGTTGTCAAATTTTTAACATTTGCCAGTCTAATGAATGTAAAATGTAATTGCATTTTCTTGATTATTCCTGAGGTTGTCTTTCCCCCTTCTTTTTTTGGCAATTGGAATTCTAGATTTCTTTTGCATACTGTTTTCCCAATTTCCTTTAGAGATGTTTTCCTTATTAATTTGTCTGAGTTTAGATTATGGATACCACTCCTTTGGCAGTTATATATGTCATAAATGTTCTTTCAAGCTGTCACTCATCACCTGGCTTGGTGACACATGCCTGTTATCCCAGCATTCAGTAGGCTGAGGCAGGAGGATCACTGCATTCAAGGCCAGCTTGGGCTACACAGTGAGTTCAATACCAGCCTAGACTAATGAGTGAGACTCCATCAAAAAATAAAATTTAAAAACACACTGTCACTCATCTTTTACATTTAATTATTGCTACTCTTTCTTTTACAAATCTTTAAAACTTTCATGTGGTCTAATTCCACCATATTTTATTTTGTGATTACTTTTAAAAATTCTTCTACACAGTCAAGATATCCATGGTTAATTCTTATAGTTCTAATAGCTTATTGTTCAGAGAGATTTAATCCTGTGTGGTGTGAGGAGGGAATCAAATTTAATTTTTCCACAAGTTCTTCTGGTTGTTCCAACACCACTGTGGAATAACTTATTGTTTCCTTATTAACTTGTCAGGCCTGTGCTATCACATACCCAGAGGCTCTGTATGCTGGGATCTCTTTCTGGGTTCTTGAGTCGGTTTTATAAATCTGTTTTATCTTTATATCAATAGAAAACAGACTTAATTATACTAAAATGACTTTGTGTGTCATATGTTTTGCTAACTGTTCTGTCTACTCCTATTTTTCCCCCTCGAAATTATTTTGGCCACTTATAGGCCTGTAATCCTTCCACATAAGCTTTAAAATCAGTATTTTCAAGGTCCTTAAAACAGTCATATTAGGATTTTTATTGGAAGTGTATTAATTTTATAGATTGTTACATGTCATTTAGTCTTTATGGTGCTGAATCCTTGTATAGATGAGCATGACTTTGATTTGTGTTGTTTTTAATGAGGTCCTGTTACTGTTTTGTGGGCAAGTATAGTTTGGGCTCTTGTGTACAATGAGCAGAGAATTGCCAAGTGTACACCCAGTAGCAAGTTGTAAGCAGCTACGTTCATTGAAGATTCTGGGAAGTTGTATTCAGGATAAGTCTGTATCAGCAAAAGGTATGGCACTGATCGAAAAATGGTGCCAGGGTGACAGATGAGCAAAAGCACTGCACACAAGGTATAGCACACAGCAGCAGTAACAGCAGTCCTGGATAAATCCAGGCTTTTGAAATTTAAAGGATATACCTCTCAGCCCAGGTGCTTCCCCCCGAATCTCTAGTTGTGATTGACAAGAATGACTGACAGGGTGCTGTGCCGCCTCAGGGAGTCTCAACATGCATGCTTGTTCTAGAATTCACACTGATCTTAATTACAGACATGAGAGATAGTACAGATTTATGAAACTTTATTGAAGTGGGAAGAAGGCAAAGGGGACTGAAGTTCAGTCTAGGAGATCCAACACACATGTTCCCACCTAGAACATCAGAGATCTCCTAGGTTTTCATTATGTTCTATGAAGGGAGGAATGACTATTTAGAATTAAATGAATGGAAGAGAGCGACTCCCTCAGCTCCATTGTTTCTAGTTGTACTAGTCCTATTTTACATTCTTTAATAATATTTTATAAATTTCTCTATTAGAATCCTGCTCATCTTTTTTTGGATCTTATTCCTAAATCAGAGAAATTTTATTGCTAAAGTCAATATTACTTATTTTTGTTACATTTTCCACTTGATTATTGCTCATTAATAGATGACTATCAATTTTTATGGGTTAATTCTGTGTTTAGTTCCAATGGTTTTTCAATATTTTTAGACTTTTTTGTAGGTATGTATTTAAATATCTGTGTTGAATAGTAATACTCTCACTAGTAACGATCAACAGAGAAGTCTGCCCCTTCACACCAAAATTTGAGATTTCTTCTCACCAACAAACAAGAAATTCTGTTGCAGATTAGCTAGGTATCCCTTAATTTCACTCCATCCCTAACAATACCTGGACATAGAATAGGATCCCACAGATAAGGACTCAGTCCTCATGATGCCCACGCACCCAATTCTGATACCAATCACAAACCCCAATTGCTTTACCTGTGCTTTTTTTTTCCCTACCTTGGCTTTTTGAGACAGGGTCTCACTTTGTAGCCCAGGCTGGTCTTGAACTCCCAACGATCCTCCTACCTCAGCCTCCTGAGTGCTAGGATTACAGGTGTGAGCCACCACGCCCAGCTCATTATCTGTGCTTTTGACTAACACACTATAAATCAAGATTCCCACGACCTCTTCATTAGGTCCAAAAATTTCCTAAGCTAGTTTGTAGAACTCAAGGAAATTATTACTTATGTCTACGTAGTGACTTATTACAAAGAATAACTGATTGATTGATTGATTGATTGATTGTCTTTTTTAAGACAAGGTCTCACTATGCAGTTCAGGCTGGCCTTGAGCTCACCTTCTGGAACTTGCAATGCTCCTCCTGCCTCAGCCACCTGAGTGCTGGGATTACAGGCATGAGCCACCATGCCTGGCTTACAAAGAATAATTTAAAAGATATAGACAAATGTCTAGATAAAAAGATACATAGGGTGAGACCTGGAAAGGTCCTGAGCACAGAAGTTTCTATTCCTATGGAAGTGAGGAGTGCCGTTCTCTTCGCACGTCGGTATGTTCTTCTTCACCTTCCTGAAAGCCCCGGCTTCATTATTTCGGCATGAGTGATTAAACCATTGGCCACTAGTGTTAATTTAGCCTTTAGGTTAAATTAACCTTTAGTCCCATCTCCCTTCCCAGAGGCTGGGAGATGGGCCTGAAAGTCCCAGCCCTTTAATCGGTTTAGGTCTTTGTGGTGAGCAACTTATTTCCTGAAGCTACTTGTGAGCTGCTAGCCATCATCAGAAATATAGAAAGATATCACAGTGAAGATTCCAAGGATTTTAGGAGTTATATGCCAGGAAATAGGAGAATAACCAAAATAAGTATTTTATAATATCACATAGTTAATATAGGAGGCATTAATGTAAAAGAATTTTACTTTTAATATGTTGTAGTTCTTCATATTGAAATGTCTTTGTGTATTACACTCAAATATCTCTGAATTAGTTTGCGTTCCAAATACCTTTTGTTCAATCTTTGTGTTAAAGGAAATGCCATTTTTATTCAAAGGAGAATGTCTTTGAAGTTTCTTTTTATTAGGCACGGTTGGAGGCATCATAATCCCAGATTTGAAATTATACTACAAAGCTGCTATAATAAAATCAACATGGTATTGGCAAAAAAACAGACCTGAGGATCAATGGAACAGAACAGAAGATATAGACACAACTCCAAACACACTTAGCCACTTTATCTTTGACAAAGGGTCCAAACATGTTCACTGGAAGAAAGATAACTTCTTTAATAAATGGTGCTGGAAAAACTGGCTTTCTACATGCTGAAGATTTAAACTAGACCCATACTTATCACCATGCACTAAACTAAAGTCAAAATGTGTCAAAGATCCAAATATCAAGACAGAAACATTAAACCTACTGGAAGTCAAAGTAGGTAGAAATCTTGAGAACATAGGGGTAGGCAAAGAGTTCATGAACAAAAACCAAACTGCACAGGAAGTACTTCAAAGAACCAACAACTGGGATCTCATCTTATTAAAAAGTTTTTATACCTCGAAATAAATCACCTACAGAGTGAAAAGAAAACCCACAGATTGGGAAAAGATTTTTGCCAACTGTCCCTCAGACAAAGGAGTTTTATGTAGAATGTATAAAGAATTGAGAAAAATCAGGCCCCCAAATTTAAAGACC